>JAFVLL020014824.1:0-25615 GCA_021397915.2 Tor tambroides | reverse complement strand
TATTTCTGGAGAAACCTGAAAATGTGCATCTACCCCCATCCAACCTGACAGAGCTTGAGAGGTGAACAGGTGAGGTGAAGAATGGCAGATAATTGCCAAATGCTGATGTGCAAAGCTTGTCGCATCATACCCCAAAATACTTGAGGCTGTAAAGGTGCTTCAGCTAAGTACTGAGTTAAGGGTTTGAATACTTATGCAATGTACTTATTTCAGTTTTTTTTTTTTTTTTTTTTTTTTATAAATTCACAAAGTTGTGACAGTTATGTTTTTGCTTTGCCATTATGGTGTATGGAGTGCAGATTGATGTGGGGAAAAAAAAGTAATTTAAAGCAGTTTAACATAAGGCTGCAACATAACAAAATGTGAAAAACATTAAGGGGTTTGAATACTTGGACAAGCCTGGACAAGGAAAAAAAAAAACCTTGAAGATTTTGGCTGTGTAGTGTTATTTCTGTTTTCATGCTTATTTACATTATATGTTTGTTCATGCAATACAGGTATTACCAGACTTTTCTGTCAGCTGAACCCTTTTGAAGTCTCGCTGAGATTTTAAGTTAATATGTCAATAATTCATGTCCATGGTTCTCTGATGTTGGTTAATTGCAACATGTAGTGTTTTATTTTGACTGATTTTAATTTGAATGGTTGAAGGTTTTTAGTTTATTGTTGTATAAGGCCAAATTGGGAGTTGCAACTGCTAATACAGTTGTTAAAACCCCTATACCTAGTGATACTGAATGTCTAGAGCTGAAAATAGGAATATACAAGTTTTTTCTGGGTCAATCTGTACATTTATTAGCATTATGTAGCTAAAGGCTGTGAACACAGAGGGGTCCTCCCACACCACCATGCTGGCCTCAGGCAGAACGGACCAAACTCGGAGACGTAGGCAGCATTGATGAAGGTGTCCAGGGCTTATTCATCACTTCTAGTGAAACAAGGACAAGCACAACCCATACCTCAGAAAAAGAAGCAAAGGACAGCTACAGTTGGCAAGCACTGCTCTACAAGGCAATCTCATCAAACAGAATTATTGACTCTGTCCCTTAAATGCAAGACAGCCTGTGACCAGTGGAGACGATGGAGTAGCCGATGAGTGTTATTGACACATTGATCATCTTTCTCATTTCATAGAAAAAGGGGTTTTATAGTTTCATCTTGTCCACACACAAACATGGCATTTGGTTTCCATTAGTATTCCATGTGCATGATGTCTAGCAAATGGGATCCACAGACATTGATTAGTGGGGAAAACTTTATCTGCTCGACAACTCAAAGACATTTAACCTGGCATGTGGTAACAGATGGCACCTGTGGATTTGTATGGCTGAGCAGCTGGACATCATGTTAAATTAGTTCTAATGTGTGGATGTCGCCAGTATGAAGTTCTATCTTTGACATAAAGCAATGAACAGCCATATGCAACATCCTAACCAATAATGCTTAATAAAAATGTAAGCCAGATAGACACTACATTTAAAAAGTGCACAGATGTTTATTCCACTGTATATATTTTCTGGCTCACAATCTAATGCAGAATATGTTATTACCTTAGCTGGGGGTCCAGTTCTCCTCCGGCCAGATAAACTAACATGGTATGGTTAAGTTTGAGACTGCAACACTAATCAGACTGTGGACTGATCACTCAGAATGTCCATCCAGTTCTTTCCACTTGAAGACTGAATATGTTGCATGATGAAGGAGTCAAATCCGGCCACAAGGTCTGTGCAGAGGACTCATTTGTTTCTTGTGGTCTTTGCTGAGGATTTGTGCCGACGGCTGTCTAGTTGATGGGGACTTTGCAAGGACTCTGTCTCTAGGGCTCATCTAGTTGTCATGTTTGCAGTGAAATTAAAACATGTACTTTTGACATGCAACAGTGTGCCAAATTTGTAATTGTAAATTATGTAATTGTGAAAACTAGGCATGAAATCAGAGACTCTCCCTTTGATATGAACATCAGTACTCACAGTAGATGCATTTGATTGTTAATACTCGGTATAAACAGTGCCTACAACAAGTGACCTACTTGCACACATGGTTGTTTTCATTTCCATACTCAGTATTATCAATCTTATTAAAGTTTCCCCCAACACAATCTTGTGTCAATTTGTAACTATTTTACACTTTGGTGAATTGGAGGTTAATTCTTATGAATACGATCTGCTTACACATCAGTGATGGTTATAGGTGGGGTTAGTGGTGGATTGTGATAAATATGAATAAAATATGAATAAAAATCATAAATTTTTATTCAATTCACATCAATCACAAAATCGCCACCAAATAAAATAGTTACATTTTGAGATCGGGTTAGTTTTTCCATAAATTACCACAACACAACACTGATGGTTCTTAATGGTGATTGTGTAACCAAACTTTTTTCTGGGGACGTCCTACACTTACAGTAAATGACTAATAAAATTGCAAGAGGAGGCAGAAGTAAAATGTAAATTTAATGTACACATGAACATTTAAAAGCTACAGACACAATCACGCAGATTCACAGGATAAACTCTATGAACTGTATGCTAATTCAGCCTATAACAATTGTTTATGTTTGTCCAGTGCTCCTGTTTTTAACTCACTGATGACTTGCTGTCAAAATGGGCTGTTGCAATACATGATGGAGGCTGTGTGAAAAAAATATCACATACAGTTCTTTAATGTGTCACCACTCGTACATTCTTAATCAGTGAGTGTGATAGAAAGACAACTAGAAGTGTGCAAAACAGTCAACAGTTGTTGCCCCCCAAACAAAATCAAGTATGGCGGCAGGATGACTCTTTAAGATCACGGAGAAATGTGGGTACTGTCCTTTCCAGTGGCTTCTATTGGATCTCCATCTTTTCCTTCTAGTACTTAAATGCCAGAGCACAGTGGGGAGTGAAGCTGCTCTTGATTGTTCTCTTGTGAAAGTGTGTGGGTGTGAAAAACTCCCTGCAGAGTCAGTGTGTGTGTATGACCAGAGACTGTGATATCCAGTTGGGTTTCGATACAGTAAGAAAGATATTGGATCACTTGCTAAGGTTGCTTGCTGAAGAGAAGGAGGAAAAAGATAACTAGCAGCCCAAGAGTCAATAACTTTATATGGTCCTCTGAGTGATTTTGATTAAATCATTGTGCTGTCTGATACATGAGAGCATTGGACTAGTGAATTACAATTTGTTTTCGTATTTGATCATGTAAATTCAAAACAGATTTATGCAAATAACTTACCTGTGCTCAAATCTTCAGACATAAAAATGACATGAGCCAGGGTTAACACATCAGCGCATGTGCACATTAGCCGTGTTTCAACTGTCGGGCCAAAACCGGGCATGCTAGTGTACATCTGGGGCTTAATTGTGCCTCCTCGTGGCCAATGGCCAGGGGTTTTCTCCCCAACAAATAACTTGGTCCAAAACAGGCCAGCTGGGGCTTGAGAAGTGGCCATGAACAAAGGCATAGAATATAATCAGGAAATGGTCGACACTGCTGCTAATTTCCCAGTTTTTCCAAATCAGTCTATCAGCTAACATCAATATTTATGACATTTAAAATAATTTTAATTGTAAAATTCACTTTCAAACACCAGCTTAAAAAAAACAAAAAACAAAAACTGAAATAGGTGAAATAACTTTGCAATCCAATGTGAATTCTGACCACCATATTTTTTTTCTATATGTGTACGCCTTTGGACTTAAAAGCCCTAATGGGGATGTTTTGTGCATTCCTGTGATCACAAATGGATGGAAGCAGGTGCGACTGAACAAGTATGTGCTCTTTTTTTATGTAAAATAATGATAAACATCAGTTTGATTCAGCCTCGTTGATCATTGGTATTTAAAATATTGATGGTCGAGTCTTTTTAAGTCTTTATGTAAGGACCAAACGTCTGCTTCTGTCATGTTCATTTTGCAGTCTAGTTAGTTTTCATTTATTTGCCCTTTTCTGGTGAAATGGTGGGACTGTGTTATGTTTGCTTCAGGGAGGTGTGCTAAGGGCAAGTTTTAGGCCACATCCACATGAAGCCAGAGCTTTCCCTATCCGATCTTTTTTTCCTTGTCTCAAGAAATATTTGTGTACACACGAAACCACGAAATGGACACAAAACAATGTAGTATACATGCCAGACCAGTATGTGGCAATGTAATTCTGCCACAGAGATACACTAAAAATGGAGAAGACTTGGACTATGTGCATAAACCTTACACGCTATACATAAACGAACATGGAACAATACATTTATTAATTTGTCTTAATGTTAGTTAATAAAAAGACAATTGTTCAGTGTTTGTTCATGTTGTTGTTGCTGTTACGTGACGTAGCGGTGTCTGACTATCGGCAAGACGTGGGGTAACGACATCATCGTTGCACAAAATATATGGATTGGCTGTACACACAAAAATGCAAGGCTGTCATTTTCAGATTTATCCATTCTGGGAACCTGTTTTAAAAAATAGCCGTTTCACTCTCTCAAAACGCCGAAATGTCAGTATGATACAGTATGATACATTTGGACGAAATGTCAGTATGATACAAAATTTTTGCGTATACAGCTAAATGCATCTCCGTGTGGACAAGGCCTTAGAGTAGCGCTGGTCCGCAGGTCTGCAGCTTGATTTTGGCCTTGCACCTTGAAGTCCATGGCTCGTTGTTTGCCCTGGCTCACACTGGCCCGACAGTGGAAAAGAAGCTAATGAACAGTGGCCAAACCTTTAAAGCATGAGGGGTGCTAGGATGGACTTCCAGTACTTGAGCCCCACTTGTTTTTTCAAAGCTCTGAATGTTTTTATCACTCACTAATATTTATGGTCATTTTTGTCATTATTAAATGTAGGCCTGCAGTTATACTCTATACTTTCTATACACATAGTCTTACAAGCAAGACTTTTGATTATTGGCATAAATGACAATATCATTATTACAGTATTGACAAATGTGTGTACTCAGTATGCATTCACAAGTCTGGGCAAAGCACCATCAGACGACTCTAGAACTGTCTCTGTTTCAAGAAAGAATGGACAGAACAGTATGCTTTCATTGACTCATTGCGTGTGGGTTGATGTTGTCAAAGACATAAGATTTAACAGACACTACAAACTGCTGTCTTTAGTGTCCTTGTTAGCACACCGGCCACCCATGCCAGTTGCCACTAGTTTGAATCCCACTTGGGGTGGTGCGTGTAGAACAAGTAACATCAAAGGTGGCATGACCCGGACAGGAGTGACATTTAAGGAGGGATAAGTGTAACATTGGCCAGCTGGTAGGAGCTGAGGAGGTAAGCCTCACTCCCATGCCCTCAAGAAGTGTGCTTGTCAATAGCATCCTTGTTAGCATGCTTGCCTCCCATTCCGATTGATGCTGGTTGAAATCCCACTTGAAGTTGTGCAAGTAGAATTAATCACATGAGCAATGATGCAACAGTTACCACTGGGAGCACAAACACTGATATGCTGCCTTATATGGTTGGTTGCTGTAGTAAAAACAAAGATTTATAAGCAACAACACATAGACTCTTCCAGGGATTTAATCAATGTCAGTGTGAATTTGACTTTACAATGAAAGTGCTAAGACATAATGATTACTTTGGCCCCGTTCAAATTTCCATTTGGGTAATCTGGCCCTTGAAAGAAAGTGGTTGAAGAGTCCTGCCATACACTGTGGTCCATTCTGGACATCTGAACAAACTGAAGTACTTTAGGACAAAATGATACTGCCATCTGCTAACATTACACCACATCTGGCAAATTTACAATTAATAACACATTGTTAGATTTTAAAAAAGGACTTTACTATTTTGATCTTCTCTCTTCATTTAGAGATCTATTACAGACTGTAGCAGCAACAGATATAAACTCTGAAGAGGTATTAGCCTGAATTTCAACTGAGTAAGAGTACAGGATAATGTTGATTTGTTGGTAGCCTAAAAAAGACTTCTTCTGTATGACTTGAAGCTCTAAATAAAATCTTGAAAGAGCAATGAGGCTCAAAATTTAAATGTCATCAGTAAACACGATGATGATTTATCACAGTGGTGTACATATATGAAGTAATCAGAAAGCACTCACACATAAATTTCCATATGTTTTATAAAGTACACCATAATGTTGCAGGCTCTTTTATTTTATTCCTTTTAAGTTCTTGGATTTTGCATGTCTCACAGTATTAAGTATCCATTTCACTTTCACATCTACCACCAGAGACCTGCTTATGACTTTCTTACATTTTCATGAAGAACAAAAGTTGACAGCCAAACAGAGGAAAAGATGCCCAGTGCTTTTGAAGAGATATATGAAAGATGTGTTTCAGAAGAGGCACCATGGAGAGCCTTGCTCAAAACTCCCACCAGAATGCATGCTTAGAATTATAAGGTTCTATCCGACAGTTTTATTCAAATTGAAAGTACATACGCTTGACTTTTTATTCAGACTTGTGCTGCTATTTTTTCTTCCAAAAATTAGAAGAATTGTCATTCCAAAACACCAGAAAGATTAACATTAATATTTGGAAAGGTTTGCCAAACCCTTTCCTGTCAATAGGATTATAATCATTCTAAACCATTCCTGAAGAAACGTTTTACATTTTAGGAGCATTGCAGTGCCAAACTTGTACAGTGTGAAACAATATGCTGTTAAAGTAGTAAGCAATACCTAATTGTGTGCCTCATATTCTCATGCTTTGGAGAGTTACACAAACACTGCATGTTGTACAAACAGTAGTTTCAGCATTTGAGATGAAAAAAGTGAAATGGTGATTAAAAATGAACAACTGGACTGAAGATGAGATTTTATTCTTACCTTTGATATTATATTAGGTCAGCATTATATAATATGAGAGGGCTATTCAGTTTCAAGTCCTTGAGGGCCAGTGTCCTGAAGACTTTAGTACCAATCCCAGTTTAAACCACCTGTCTGTAATTTGCAAATAATTCTGAACACCTTAATTAGCTTGTTTGCGTGTGTTTGGTTAGGATTACAGCCAACGTCAGCTAGGCATTTAAAAGCCCTGTAAAATAAGGATGCTCAATGCTATAGTCATAATGTAAACAGGCTGCATCCTGTGTTCATCCAATCAATGACACTGACACTAACACTGCATATCAGTATTGTTAACCCCTGGTAAAGTATGAGCAGTGGGAAATGTGAAACCCAGGATTCTGTTTACCTGGAGTTTAGAATGGTGTTTTTCCATGTCATCGGCAAACAGAGCAGACCGTTTAAGACCCTGCTTTATTGTACATAATCAGATAAAAATTTGTTGGAGCAAAAACTGAATTTACAGGATTATTAGGATTTATCCGCTTTTTGACTTCTAAGAAAAACGTGTTGTTCTAGAACTTTGATAATCTATAATAAGTGCTTTGGAAATAGAGGTCTTATGAAGCAATAAAGATGGATTATAGTTGGGGACACTTAATATTCAGCAATTTTATTGAATTGACTGTACAAACAATATTGGATGAGAGCTGAACTGAGCTGGATGATGGCATCACTTATATAGGGCTGCTTTAAAGCTGAATTGAACTCATTTCATGATTGATGATCTTTACGCAGTCATTGAATTGAATCAACACTGAACTGACCTCAGCTGAACAAGAACACTGTACAATTTACAGCAGATACGATCTCTGTTTGCACCTTTAAATCTTTTTTTCTTGTTTATCTCAGTAAAGCTGCTTTGAAACAGTTGTATAAAGCTGCTTTGAAATGTATTGTATATAGTGCTATGTACTGTAAATAAAGGTGACTTGACTTGATTAACAGTGTATAACAGTTGTGTGAGGCAGGACTTTTTTTATGATCTGGGCACTGATACCTTAATATTAATAAGACTGAAATGGACCTTTTGGGATACCATCGGCCACCTCAGTGCCACTTTCACCGTTACAGTCAGTAAATCATTGGGTAACACTTTATTTTTAGGTGTCCTTGTTACACGTTACATGTACTGAATGTTATTATAATAACAATAAATTGTGAATAATTGCATGCAAGTAACCCTAAGCCAAATGCTAATCCTAACCCTATCCTTATAGTAAGTACATATAGTTTATTAATATTACTCAGTACTTAATAGCATAATTACACTGTAACAGGGACACCTTAAAATAAAGTGTAACCAGTCATTGACTGATGGACTATAATCATTGTTTGATTGACTATAACAGTGATTGTGTCACCCACATTAGCATTAGTATATCAATATTTTAAGTGTTTATGAGTTATATTCATATCCTTTTATTTGTACCAAATGCAAATTGTCATTGTTGGCCAGGTTTCCTTTAAAAAAAAAAAAAAAAAAAAAGATGTCAGCGAAACGACTTGACAGGATTTGCTTTATCAGAGCCCAACCACTCTCCACTGAGGTGTTGTGTGAAACAATACCAATCATATGCCTCACTGAAATTATTCTTACACAGCACCAAACAAAATGTCAGTTTGTCTCAAAAAGCAGTTGGAGTCATTCAAGCCAGAGAAAGCATATATGTGGCTGAGAAATATTTGGCAGGAATATGTTCAAAGAGTGGTCACTGTACACATTTGCTCATTTCAGGGATATAAGTGAGCTTTAGAACTGGCAGGATGCCACAGTGAATGCATCCAGTAATGAGAGCAATTTGGAAGCCGTTCCTCATGTACACCCCTCTTCAGTGTTTTAATTCCCACCCTGAGGCAACAGAGATAAGGAACTTGTCTTTATTCTTTATGCTCTCTCTCTCTCTCTCTCTCTCTCTCTCTCTCTCTCTCTCTCTCTCTCTCAATTCAATTCAATTCAATTCAATATGTGCTTTATTGGTATGACAATTGTTACAATGTATTGCCAAAGCATAGTGTTTACACTGAACCTTGAACAGATATATATGCAACAAAAAACATGCATGTAGATACATTTAAAGAGTAGAACAATTCAACATTTTAGAATTCTATGAACAATTTAAAATTCAATGTTGTGTGTGTGCGTGTGAGTGTAAGTGTGTGTGTGGGCGCGTCACTGATTTGTTGACTCCTCACTCTTTTTGTGACAGGCTTCAATGTATCTTGCTGCCAGTAAGATACAATCTTGGTTTTCTCCTAATAAATATTGAAGTTGTGTTTTCTTGTTTAACATTTTGAAGTCAGGGTAAAGTATTTCAAATTTGGGGTAAAATTTCTTTCTAATGTCTTGATAGTTAGGGCAGCTGGTGAGGAAGTGTTGCTCTGTCTCCACTTCCCCATGGGTACAGTGTGGGCAGATGCGGCTCTCTTTGGGCAGCCAGTGCTGTCGATATCTGCCCGTCTCTATAGTCAGAGTATGGTTGCTCAGTCTGTACCTCGTCATCTGTCTTCTTAATTTACAGTCTTTCACTGTACTCAGATATTCTGCAGTTGTGTAATCTCTATTTAGGGCCAAATAACATTCAAGTTTACTTTGTTTTTCTGTTGTTTCTTTCCAATAGGTTAGATAATTTTCTTTTTGTGCTTTTATAATTTGGTTGGGCCGAATTTTGTGGATGAATATTTCAGTGTCCTGATGCTGGATGTTGTTAGTCATGTTAGTTTGTGTTTGCAGCTTCAGGACCATCTGAATCAGGGGACTTTTTTCAGGGTTCACTTCATGGTTTTTAAGGGCTTTAAAATGGTAAGAGTTGGGGTCGCTCATTTTTAGGTGTTTCCAAAATTTGATGGCTCGTTTCTCAATGTGCATTAGTAGAGGGTATTGGCCTAATTCTGCCCTGCATGCGTTGTTCGGTGTGTTCCTCTGTACTCTGAGGATACTCTTACAGAACTCAGCATGCAGGGCTTCGATCGGATTTTTGTCCCATTTTTCAAATTGGTGATTTAGGAGAGGACCCCACACTTCACTGCCATATAATGCAATAGGTTCTATGACTGATTGGAATATTTTGAGCCAGATTCTAATTGGTATTTCAATTTGGATAGATTTTTTTGATGGAGTAAAAGGCCCTTCTTGCTTTCTCTTTCAGTTCATTCACAGCCAAATTTAGCTTACCAGTTGCACTTATCTTCAGCCCGAGGTATGTGTAGTTTGTGGCATATTCAATTTTGGTCGTACCAAGGGTGAAATTGTGTCTCTTTCCCTGACATCTGGGTCTTTTCTGGAATGTTAGTACTTTAGTTTTGTTAGGATTAATAGTCAGGGCCCAGGTCTGACAGAACTTGTGTAAGATGTCTAGGTTCTGCTGTAGACCCTCTTTAGCAAGAACTTTATGTTGGAGTCATGTAGTGTGAGGCCAGGTGCTGTTGATTGTTCCAGGACTTTTGCCAATTCATTAATGTAAATATTGAAGAGGGTCGGTGATAGTGGGCAGCCCTGCCTCACACCCCGCCCTTGAGTGAAGAATTTTGTTCGTTTATTTCCAATTTTAATTGCGCATTGATTGTTTGAATACATTGTTTTTAGAATATTGTATGTATTACCCCCAATACCTGATTCTAGAAGTTTTGACAGCAGACCTTCATGCCAAATTGAATCAAAGGCCTTTTGGAAATCTACAAAGCAAGTGAATATTTTGGTTTTGTTTTGGTTAATACATTTGTCAATCAGGGTGTGTAGGGTGAAGATGTGGTCTGTTGTTCTATAATTTGGTAAGAATCCAGTTTGACTTTTGCTAAGGACATTGTGCTCTGTAAGGAAGTGTACAAGTTTTGTGTTGATGATATTGCAGAACAGCTTCCCCAGATTACTGCTTACACAAATGCCTCTGTAATTGTTTGGGTCTGATTTGTCTCCACTCTTGAATATGGGCGTTATGAGTCCTCGGTTCCAGGTTTCAGGGAAAAGACCAACACTCAGAACCAAGTTGAACAGTTTCATTATGGCCAATCTGAATTTATGATTTGTATTTTTAATCATTTCATTTAGGATGCTGTCTGGTCCACTTGCCTTTTTTCACTAAAATTTAATAGGCCTGTATTTTCTCCATCAGCTCTTTTTCTGTGATCGGGTAATCTAGTGGATTTTAGTATTCGCCAATTATGTATTCTATATGCTTTAATTTTTCATATATCTGTGTTTGTTCTGTACTCATGTTTATTTTGCCATAAAGTTGTTCAAAGTGATTTTTCCAGGTGTTTCCATTTTGTATAGTTATTTCTTCATGGTTCTTTTTATTTAGAAGATTCCAGTTGTCCCAGGAACTGTTTGAATGGACAGATTCTTCAGTTGATTTTGGATGTACTGTTCTTTCTTCTTTCTGAGTGTATTTTTATATTTTTTAAGCTCTTCATAATAATGAAGGCGTAAATCTGAACTGTCTGGTTCTTTGTGTTTTTGATTTGCAAGCTGTCTTAATTTTTTCCTTATTCTTTTACAATCCGAATCAAACCATTTTTCGTTCTCTTGTTTTTGCTTATGAGTTTTCTTAGTGGTTTTAAGATTAGATATTGTTGCCAATTGATCAAATATGTCATTTATGTTTTTTACGGCCAGATTTACGCCATATTCATTATGAGGATAAATGTTCTCTATAAAGTTATCCATAAGTAAACACACTTGGGGGTGGTCAATTGCAGTCAGGTATTTTTCAGTGCTGTTTTGGACCCATCTGTAATTTTTTCTAATATTGTACAGCTTACTGGGTTGTGGGTGTATGTTAGTATTTTCTTTCCTTTTTAAATACACAGTTATTTGACTGTGATCTGATAGGGGTGTTAGAGGTTTGACTGTGAATGCTCTGAAAGAGAATGGATCTAGATCTGTGATCATATAATCAACTGTTGAGCAACCATGAAATGAACTGTAGGTGTATCTTCCTAGAGAGTCCCCTCTCACCCTGCCATTGACGAGGTACAGACCGAGGCTTCGACAGAGCTCCATCAGAAGCTTCCCGTTTTTATTTATTTGGGAATCTGAGTTATTCCTTGGAAAATTGACAATGTTTTGTTGAAAGCTCTGTCCAAAAATATGATTATTCCCACTGTCTGTGGTGTAGTCAGGTAGGGATCCCGTTCTGGCATTGAGATCCCCACACACCAGCACACTTCCCTGGGCCTGGAAGTGGTTGATTTGACTCTGGAGGGTCTCAAAGATGTTTTCATTATAGTAGGGAGATTCAGAGGGAGGAATATAAAGAGCACATAAGAATATATCTTTCATCTCTCTCTCTCTCTCTCTCTCTCTCTCTCTCTCTCTCACTCTATCTCTGTCAGTATGTCTCTTTTGCTTTTCCATCAAAGGAAATTTTAATATCTTATTGGAGAAGGTATGAAAGAACTTCTGTGAATCTTTGCACACTAAGTTAATTTAGCACACACTGTTTATATGTCTGTGATCATATATGTGTGAAAATATGCACATAATGTGTGAATTTTTGACAAATGCATATGCGCTCAGCTGTGATAACACTCCATCATTCATTGATTGTTGAGGGATGGAAGGACATACACAGGTAGACATCTCATAATCTCTTATCTGCTGATGCCATAATTTCATTTAAGAAGATAAAGTTGTATCCCACCAACTATACATTTTTTAAAAAGACAACACAGGTATCTTTTCACATAAAAAAAAAAAAAAAAACCTTGTTGCTTTAACTGCACTGAAAGTTTGCACACAGGAAGCGTTACTCTAAGTGCCCTATACTGTGCACAGTACACACGTTTTCTGTATGCATGGAATACCTGTATTATCTTTTCATTTTTTTAAATTTTTTGCCAAAATGTTCAGTTTAAAACCAGAGCACACTGCACAGAATAAGGTATCCCCCATTTCCAGTATTACAGATTAAGTGGAACTGATATACTTTAAATCAGGTTTTTCTTGATTTTTTATTTTTTTTTTTTTTTTTGCTTGAATAACCAACATTTAAGACCATTTTTTAAATACAAAAATGAATTTTTAATATATAGCTATAAAAAAGTTCACTAACTAACTAACTAACTGTAAAGTCTGTTTTTGGTTTTGTTTCAGGTTCTTGTTTTCATGTCTTTTATTTTGAAGTTCTGTTATGGTTCCTGTTTGTGTCATGCTTCCCTTGCCCTCATGTCTTCATGCTATTGGTTCCCTTATTCAATGTGTCATGTTCTGATTGGTTGTCATAGTCTTGTGTCATGTCTTCATTGGTTGTTCATGTCATGTGACCCTCATAGTTTGCTATAAGAAGCCAAGTTATTGCATGTTGCTTTGTCGTGTATTAACGTTGTAACCTGCTGTTGCTGAGTCTAGTTTGTTTCATGCCACGTTTAGTCTGTTCATGCCATGCCAAGCCTGTTTCATGTCAAGCCTGTTTCATGTCAAGTCTGTCTCAAGTCAAGTCTTCATTTGTTTGGATGCACTTTGTAAATAAACTGCACTTGGGTTCATAACTACGCTCGCCTTCAGTGGACTCCTCTTTACACTAACTAACTAAATAAATGTATTTGATTTGCATATAAAATTCCCATCGATTTTAACTAAACCATTTTAATATAAACATAATGTGATGCATATTTTTGGTCATAAATACAGTAAATGAAACAGGTAAGAAACAAGTAAGATTTCTGTAATAGTACTAATACACTGAATATGTTTTAAATATACAGTAACTAAGTTTAATCTATCATCAATCCAGTTTGTTTCAGTATCATACATTTTAACTGAATATAGCTTATTCCACAGCTTTTACCATTTCAACCATTTGAACTGAATAAATTTTTATTCTAGTTTTAACTTAATACAGTATTTCACAGAAGTGAGTACACCCCTCACATTTTTGTAAATATTTTATTATATCTTTTCATGTGACAACACTGAAGAAATGACACTTTTCTACAATGTAAAGTAGTGTGTGTACAGCTTGTATAGCAGTGTAAATTTGCTGTCCCCTCAAAATAACTCAACACACAGCCATTAATGTCTAAACCCATGGCCACAAAAGGTAGTACACCCTAAGTGAAAATGTCCAAATTGGGCCCATAGCTTTTCCTCCTCCGGTGTCCATGAAGCTCGTTAGTGTTACAAGGTCTCAGGTGTGTCAGGGAGCAGGTGTGTTAAATTTGGGTATTATTGCTCTCACTCTCTCATACTGGTCGCTGGGATCTTGTAGCACCTCTGGCAAAGAACTCTCTGAGATCTGAAAAAGATGGGCACTCACAAAGATGAGGCGTAGGCTATAAGAAAGATTGCAAAGACCCTGAAACTGAGCTACCTTTTGACAAGACCATACAGTGGTTTTACAGGACAGATTCCACTCAGAACAGGCCTCGCCATGGTCAACCAAAGAAGCTGAGTGCACATGCTCAGCGTCATATCCAGAGGTTGTGTTTGGGAAATAGACGTATGAGTGCTGCCAGCATTGCTGCACAGGTTGAAGGGGTGGGGGGTCAGCACTGGGGAGCTACAGTTCATTGAGGGAACCATGAATGTCAACATGTACTGTGACATACTGAAGCAGAGCATGATCCCCTCCCTTCGGAGACTGGGCCACAGGGCAGTATTCTAACATGATGACGACCCCAAAAGAAGCTGAGGGTAAAGGTGATGGACTGGCCAAGCATGTCTCCAGACCTAAACCCTATTGAGCATCTGTGGGGCATCCTCAATTGGAAGGTGGAGGAGCGCAAGGTCTCTAACATCCACCAGCTCCGTGATGTCGTCATGTGGAAGAGGACTCCAGTGGCAACCTGTGAAGCTCTGATGAGCTCCATGCCCAAGAGGGTTAAGGCAGTGCTGGAAAATACTGGTGGCCACACAAAATATTGACACTTTGGGCGCAATTTGGACATTTTCATTTAGGGGTGTACTCACTTTTGTGGCCAGTGGTTTAGACATTAATGGCTGTGTGTTGAGTTATTTTGAGAGGACAGCAAATTTACACTGTTATACAAGCTGTACACTCACTACTTTACATTGTAGCAAAGTGTCATTTCTTCAGTGTTGTCACATGAAAATATATAATAAAATATTTACAAAAATGTGAGGGGTGTACTCACTTCTGTGAGATACTGTAAATGTAATTGTTTACAAATAAAAGACATAAATCTCAAATTAGGCCTAAATATTTTCTGAGTGCACTGTCTCCATGTGAATGTTATGAATGCAATTTCTGATTAAGTAAGTTCTGTTGCTTTGTGTGGCTTCTTTCTGCATTTTAATGCCAGTTCACAATAGAGAATGACAAACCATAGAAAGTTGCTATGTGTTATGTCATTTTTTTCTTCCTGGGCGATAATTAAGTTCAGAGTGCTGTATTCCCCAAACTACATGCAATGTGGTAATTAACCCTGGGAATTAGAGGCAGTTTGTACTTTCATGAAGAGGGTGGTCATGCAATGGAAATATGAGTACTTCATACAGCACGATTATTCATTATTTATATTAACTTCACATCCACAGCTTCTCACCAATGTGTCTGCTGCCAGTGAAATCTGATAAATGTGTGCTTTAGTAATTCAGTTACAGTTGTGGAGTTGAGTAAAAGTTCACACATAGAGGTTCTTTCCAAAAACTAGTGAGCTGTGTTGTTATGTACGGCCTACATACGTAGCTACCTTCAAAGGCACTTTATTAAATTGACATATTTATATACTTTTAAAAAATACCCTGCAATTGCACTTTTAGTATAGTAAACTGATATATTTAAAGTCTGCTAAATTAACTAATTTTGTACTTAATGCACTTTAATTGTGCAGAAGTAATGCTGAGGTTCTACTAAATATATACTGAAGTATATTTGATTGTGCATAAGTGGAACTATTGCAAGTATACTTCAGGTACACTTTAAATATCTTGCATTTAAAGACCGATATTATTCAAAGATCATACAGTCCTCATCAATAGGGACATTAAAACACATTTTAGGTTTAATATTAAGAAATGTGCATTGTGCAAGTATTACTCCAAATAAAGTTTTATAATATTTTTTATATCAGTAAGTCTTGAGCGATATGTCAGTAAATATGTTTAGATTTGCACTATCTTTAGTATGAAATAACCTTTTTTTTTCTAGGGTGGATTTAGAACAATCTAGTTTTAACTATTTTTATGTTTTCTCCTTTATAATGATTCAATTATATAATACTAATGTATTATATTTTATGTATATTATATTATAATTTAGATATTATTATGGTACATTTAATATTTTAAAAATAACAATATTATAAAATAATATAATTAATATTAATATTTTTGGTTTTATATTTTCAGTTTTTATTTACATTTTAGTGCTAGTAGTTTTCTTATTTATTCTTATTTTTATTTCTATTTATCTTTCATTTATTTTTATTTCAGTTTTAGTAATTTTAGTACTTAAACTTATTTTATTTCAGTTATTTTTCGTTTTAAATTATTTCAATTTTTTGTTTAAGTATACGTTTTTTATTTAATATTTATATTTTATTTCATCTATATTTTCAATTAATGAAACTATTAATAGTTTTAGCTTTAGTGAACAATAAACACTGATTAAAATCCCCTTGATTCATTCACTATTTTTTTAATTGTCTTATTTATGGAGGTTTGTGATACTACCTTAGAAGAACTGCCAAGAGAAAATATACTTAAAAAGCACCAAATTTTGCCTTTTGATACCACCCTAAAATGCTGCATGTGTGGGCCATAGACTAGGAACAGAGCCTAAGTATCAGACAAAGGTAGAAACCCAATTGGTACGATTTAATGTGGTTGTGCCAATAGGTAGCTGTTCCTGAATCACTTCAGCAGTGCATATACTAGTCTCCTTGAGCATAGGGCTGACCTAATGTGCTTTAGAGGACACGCATGCCACTCTAGAGGGAACTGTGCCACCGTGAAACACTTCCTACTTTAATTAGAACAGGCAGCCGTAACTTGGGAGTGTGGAAATCTGGATTAAAAAATGATTTGCAGTGTTTAAAGGACAGCAATTATTGCCATTCCTGAAAATTATGGCAAGAATGAATACTGCTCATTAATAAAAACAGACATCTGAGCAGCTTCAGAACCTTGTTACAGACTCCATGGAGTCAAATTGGTTTTTAAATGCTTTTTTCAAAACAAAATCTTTGATTGTTAAAAAGTTATTGTAAGATGTTTGTCTAGAATTCTGTGGTAGAAATCAGCCATTCACATGTTTAAATTCACTGAATGCTGTTTGCTTATGTGGCTTACCAAACACCTCATTTTCGGCTTGTCATAAACGCAGAGCCAGGGTGTTATGAAAGGACAGAACTAATGAAATACACCCAGAGAGAGGAGAAAGTTGTCATCCTTTTATCAGTACCTCTACATGCCTTCTCTAATCACTCTGCTCTCTCGTTCACTCTATACCTCCACCTCAGTCTGTCCATCACACTCCCTCCCCCAGAAGTGCTCAAATTAGCGCTGACCTTCAAATGACAACTGGTAGATGCAATCCTTGTCCCTGTTAGTGACGGCATCTCCTCAGGAATCCCTTTGAGCCAATTACCCAGCAGTATTGAAAGGTCTCGTTCAGGAACAGGCAGGTGAGCTTCGATAATAATAACAAGAAGTAAACATCACTACGGCTTCTTCAATTTTAGGGGGGTTTATTGAGTGGTTTTGAGTTTTGAAGTCATATTTTTGGAGGCATATGAAATATTGTAACATTACATGGCTGAATAAAAGCTGACCATTTTGTTAATAACCAACCATGAGCAGAAGTGTAAAGTCTTGAGTCTTTTTTTCTCTGTGTGTGTGGTTTCGGTAATGTTTTTTTTTTTTTTTTTTTGAAGATGTCAGTTTTTCCTTTTCTTGAAGTAGATTTTTCCATTCTAACTGTCACAATGAAATACATGAACAATGCATTTCAGCCTATTATTTGCATTTATCAATGTTTATAGACTTGCAAGCCATTTTTGAGTCATGACCTAAGAACAATAAACCCTGTGCCTATCCCTGTGCCTAAGAACAATAAACCCTCTTGCCTGAATGACTATCGTCCAGTTGCCCTCACATCAATAGTCATGAAGGTTTTTGAGAGACTTGTAAAGAGCCACATTTGCTCCTCCATCCCTGTTACTTTGGACCCTCTTCAGTTTGCCTATCGCCCCAATAGATCTACTGAAGATGCCATCTCTCACGTTCTCCAGTCTTCCCTCACACACATTGACAGCAACAATGGGAACTATGTAAGGCTGCTATTCATTGACTATAGCTCAGCTTTCAATACTATAGTCCCCATCAAGCTAGCCTCAAAACTCACAGACCTCGGCCTAAACTCTTCACTCTGTGACTGGATTCAAGACTTCCTCACCGGCAGACCTCAAGTGGTGAAAGTTGGCCAGTTCACCTCAAACTCCATCACCCTGAACGTAGGAGCCCCACAGGGCTGTGTCCTGAGTCCCCTGCTCTACTCTCTCTACACACACGACTGCGTGTCCTCTCACAGCTCCACATCTATTATCAAATTCGCTGATGATACTGTGGTTCTGGGCCTCATCTCCAACAATGATGAGACCGCATACTTGGATGAGGTAGGGAGACTTACATCATGGTGCCAGGACAACTGTCTCTCTCTGAATGTGAGCAAAACCAAAGAGTTGTTTGTGGACTTCAGAAAGAGTCAGCAGCGGCCCTACACTCCTCTTATGATCAGTGGGACCCCTGTGGAGAGGGTGAGCAGCTTCAAGTACCTCGGTGTAAACATCTCCGAGAACCTGACTTGGACTACACACATTCAAACACAGGTTAAGAAAGCCAGGCAAAGACTGTACCATCTGCGACAGCTGAGGAAATTCAGGGTCTCACCAGCAATCCTGAAAATTTTCTATTCAGGGACCATAGAAAGTGTAGTGCATCTCAGTGTGGTATGGAAACAGCTCCAATCAGGACTGTAAAGCCCTGCAGAGAGTTGTGCACTTAGCTGAGCGTATCTCAGGGTCTGCTCTCCCCTCCCTGCAGGACATCTACCTCAAATGCTGCAAAAGCAGAGCTGTCAAAATCATCAAGGACTCAAATCACCCTGGTAACTGTCTCTTCACTTTGCTACCATCTGGTACGCGTTTCCGTAGCCTGATGGCAAAAACGGAGAAATTTAGGAGGAGCTTCTTCCCCCAGGCCATCAGGCTCCTAAACTCAAACTTGGTCTCATAACATCAACATGACTCCATTTAATAATCACTAATAATCAGTAAGTTATTAATAATTTCTCTACCATTTGTATTGCTGCTAGGTAAATACCCTGTACAACCTGTTTGCACATTCTTCTTGCACATTCCTTCTTATATTATTATTTATTAAGTCTACAGTATACTGTCCTGCACGCTTATTTTTTTGCACATTTTATTTTAGATTTTATTTTTTATTTTTTATTTCTACTTCACTTATTTTTTATTTTTATTTTTTATATTTATGTATATTCTTGTGTTGTATTGCATATAATTGCACTGTCCATGGAGCGGACCTGACTAACATTTCACTGCTGGTTATACTCTGTATAATTGTGTATGTGACAAATAAAAAATCTTGAATCTTGACCTGCCATTTGAGAACAACTGGTTTAAACTAGAAACTATACCCAAATTTACATAACTATTATTTAAGACATTTACCACAATGTTTTGAAAGTAATCCCACAATATGTTAGCATGAGACTGGTAAGAAAGAATTTGTGCAAAATTATACCTTACAGTTCATGTTACAACCAGCTAAAAATAAATGGTTTACACTTTGCAATAAGGTTCATTAGTTAACATTAGTTAACTACATTAGTTAACATGAACTAAGAATGACTTCTACAGCATTTTTAAATCTTAGATGTTAATTTCAGCATTTACTAATGCATTATTAAAATCACAAGTTGTCTTTGTTAACATTAGTTAATGCACTGTGAATTAACATGAAATAACAATCTATCTATCTATTAGTGTGTGACTTAAATTGGGGGTTACTGGAGCTGTTGTTATTTGTATCACAGGGGGTATCATGTTAGGGTGTATATGGGGTTGAGAAGACAGATCAGAGTATGTGACCCATTTACACACGAAGGGGCAATGGGCACACACTAACACACAATCTCTATTTTTCAGAACACTGCGATTAAGCTGCCGATCAACGCTGATCCTGTTCTGATCCTGTTTTATGCCCTGGTGGTGATTAAGTATTGGCCAATGTTTGCTGACACAACTCTCTGTCTCAGAAGGTCCCCACCTCAAGCTGAGTCAATATTAACATCCACTCACCTGAGGTCATCGGATGAACCATCTGCAAACACCAAAAAGAACATGGTGAAATTATTCTTCTCTTTGCCTGGACAAGTCTTTCTTTTCATTTTTTTGTATCCCCTTTTTTATTTTGTCAGCTTTTTGTGACTAAAATGTACTGTGCTAACAGAAATGAACTATAGGTCACAAAACTTTTGAGCAGACGCTTTCATAACAAAGGTAATTACAACAAAGTAGCATCAGCACAAAGTTCAGCCTAGATGAGCAAAGAATGTTTGGGGAGCACATTTTTGTCTAGAAAACCACCATTAAACAGACAACAGAGCTAAATCATTATATTCTAAGAAAGAAGTGTTGTGTCTAAGAAATTAGACAGTCTTTGTTTTTTGAAGAAGAGAGAGAAAAAAAATAAAATGGTTCTGTTAGTAAAAGTGCTCTCTCTGCTGCCCCAGGGCATGCTATGAATTCTCCACCTCATCACTGCAAAAGAAATAGAGAGACTACAGTGAGTAAACTTAATCAAGAGCACTCTTGCCTGTTACCAGAAATACTCTACCAATAAAACCAGCAGCATTAAAGTCAGTTAAGCAGAGATTACAAGGCTGACTTATTATAACTGGCAAATTAAATTGTGTTTTTTTCCCCTTTACATCCTTTGAGACTGTAGCTCTGTTCCAAAACCTAGAAAGATGCCATCATGGCAATATTTTTAGGCATCATCTAATACAAACTCAGTAAGCAACAAAATGATGCTGCTTTATAAAATTCTGCTTATAAAATACCTTGCTTTGGCCAAAATATTAGGCAGCAATTCTTGGATCATTTGTGGATAGGGCCATCTAATGCAAACTCAGTAAGCAACAAAATGATGCTGCTTTATAAAATTCTGCTTATAAAATACCTTGCTTTGGCCAAAATATTAGGCAGCAATTCTTGGATCATTTGTGGATAGGGCATTGCAAAGAACTTGAAAAGGGAAATTTTCATTATAATTAGGGGAAGATGAGGGAAAATACCCCTCTTAATAACAATGTGCTATTACTTTTGAATTGTAACATATTTAGATATCAGTTTAACATGTGCAATTTGATGATGCATCATCTAATATGTTATTAAAGGGATAGTTCACCCAAAAATGAAAATTCTGTCATCATTTACTCACCCTCAAGTAGTTCCAAACCTGTATGAATGTCTTTGTTCTGCTGAACACAAAGGAAGATATTCTGAAGAATGTGGGAAACAGAGCAGTTCTGGGACACATAGTATTTTTTTTTCCAACTATGGAAGTCAATGGTGCCCCAAAACAGCCTAGTTACAAACTTTTTTTCAAAATATCTTCCTTTGTGTTTGGCAGAACAAAGAAATTCATACAGGTTTGGAACTACTTGAGGGTGGGTAAATGATGACAGAATTTTCATTTTTAGGTGAACTATCCCTTTAAGGGAAATCAATTGAAACATGTACTAATTTAGTTGTCATTACACAAAATGAGAAATTATTCAGAAGAGGCCATCTTACGCCACTACTACCTGTTAAGCATTTACAGAATCCATAAATGACTTTTGTTGTTATACTTATAAATATTAATTCTTTAATATTTTATTTCCTTAAAGTGTCATTCATGTAAAATACTAAATCAACTATTATTTACAGGCATATGAACACAGAAAAAAAAAGGGTTTAAAATTGTACCTTTTTGGGTACAACAGCTTGTCCCTGGAGCAATACCCTTAAAAGGACATATTTGTACCTGTTTTTACCCCTAATAGGTACATATTAGTACCTTAAGGGTACGTATTACTATTCTAAGGTACTAATATGTACCTATTAGAGGTAAAAAAAAAAAAAGGTACAAATATGTCCTTTTAAGGGTACTGTTTTCTGTGTGAATATATATGTATTTTACTGCCCATTCAAGGCCTTCCCTGCAAATCAATTTATCAGATGCGCTGAGATAAGATTTTGTTACATACTGTATGTATGGTTAAGAGAAAAGGTAAAGATAGGGTTGGGGATGGGGTTATCTTATCCCCATCCCTATACTTGTTCTGTATTGCATTCAGTGCTTTAATTTTACTGTCAATTTTACTGGTTGTCCAGAAAAAGCAATAACTGGTCGCTAGTTGGCAGATCAATGTTTCCCATGTGAGCAAGAACTGTGCTTAATTGTACTGAATGTGCACTTGTAGAGCACTTCAAATATTAAACATATACATTTGTTTTTTTTTCAAAATGCTTGCAGGTAGTATAATATTAATGAAATAAAAACCAGTTAAGAGTACTTAAATGTAGTAGACTTTCATCACTGTGTCTCATAACACAATTAAGTACACTTTTAAAAAGTGCATTGTATTTAATGTCAAATTAACAGTTTTACTTTGAGAAATATTTAAAATGATTGTTTTAATAATATTTTATCATGCTTTGAAGACGTGCACTTATTTTTTATGTGTTGACAAAAGTACAAAGTATTTGATTATAATTTTAACTGTAGTGTGTTAATATTTCACGTTATGTTTTAAATCTACTAAATTGCAACATAAACATTACAAATGTGTAATTACAAATATATTTAAATGCATGGCATACAAGTTTCAATAGAAATGACATTAAAATATATTTTAGTTTTAATGCTTGTCAGTATATTTGGTAGTACACATTACCAAATTTAACCATATTTCAAAGACAATAGATTGACGTTAAGCTTCTTAAAACATCAAATTTGCACATAAGTATATACAATTTCTGTAATAAGTACTCTTTTTAAATACAATATTGTGTGCAGCATGAGAAGTCTTTGCTGTGGAGACAACACTATTGCAGCTTATGATATGAAAGAGAATCATGAGCATGCATCTTTCGTTTTCCACATTCATATGCTGTAATTCCTGTCAAATTATGGATGACATTGGTTTAACAAAAAAAAAAAAAAAAAAGAAAAGAAAAGAAAATCATACTAAATAACTCTAAATGAACTTCATCTTAGATCTGCAGTTTATCATCTCAGATCTGCAGTGCTTATTGGAGTTGTTAGTTGATACAGGGTTGGACATAATATTAGAAAAATTATCACTGCATGAACCAATATGATACATATGTGCAATTTCAAACAATATTACATATTCTGTAAGATAAAACAATAAGTCATTTAATTTGAAATGCAGATGTCGGTGTACTGATATGAACAACAAAAACATCTGTAGTTATATAGGGCTAAAGTAAACTATTCTGACAGTAGGTAGACTCTGTTGGGGCCCCTTAACTGAAAGTTTTCTTTCATCAGCCTCCCAATGATTGTAGAATCGTCATCTCTCTCTTTTTTTTTTCTTTTTTTTTTTCTTTCAAAAAGCTAACAAAGACAGTGATTTTTTTTCTAGAATGAAAAGATCATTAGAACTGAACATCCTGAGTATCCATAGTTTGTTTTGAAAAATATGACTCCTTAAAATATGACTTCCTTTATTGATCCCAAGGGGAAATTAAATACAAATTCAAATGCTATAATATGTTATTATAATAGAACAGAATCAAATAGAATAGAATAGAATAGAATATCCACCTTTTTTCCAAATTACATATCCTATGTAGGGTTATGGAGCTTATCCAAGCATTCTGGTGCCGTAGGCAGAGAAAACCTGAATGAATGGGCAGCTAATATAAAATATATTATATAATATGCATATACAACATTTCTACTGTTATTGCAGACTGTATTACCATAATAAATACAAAATGAACAGTAAAGCAGCTCATGAACTTGTAGAACACAGCTTCTCTCTGAATTTTGGCCATAACCAGTTGATTGCAAACCTAACCCACCTGTGTTGAAATAAAGTGCGACTGGTCTTTTACAGTTTGTCCCCCACTGCCATTTGTGAGAAGAGCGCAGAAGTAACCATCAAGGGTGCAGTCTTTTGAGGCAGGGTCTTGACTGAGAGGGGGACGTAGGGGTGACTTAACAAGCTCTTTCTGATAGATTGCGAAGAACAGACAGTGCTTTCGAGGAAGACCAAGCCTGTCTGACTCTTGGCTGCATATTGGGTTCTGTGGGTTTCACAGCTGAGTGACAGGAAGGTGACAGGTCGCAAAAAATGTGCAGGAGCCAGGTGCAGTGCAGGTGAGCATCAATCAACAGAATGGAAGCAGGAACAAATTAGTCATAACAGGTATGGCAGTATTTCAAAAGCATCATAACTGCTCATTTTGACAAACTATTTTTAGGCACCCTCATATTAGATGCTTTCTCAGGAGACATAAATCAAGTTATTGCTGGTATAATGAGAAACCAAACTCGGAAAAGTTACTTGACTTGTGTCAATAAGTTAATAAGTGTGTATGAATATCATCTCGGTTACGTATATATCCCTCGTTCCCTGAAGAAGGAAACAGAGACGTCACGTCGGACCGACGAATTGGGATCTTGCTTAGAGAGACCAATCCACTTTGAGTGTAAACTGAACAAGCCAATGCACATTGACATGCAATAATTGTATCCAGCTGCTGCTGATTGCAGGACGAGTATAATTAGGCAGCAGGTACAATGCATACTCAGGTTTTCGCTGAGGAGCCGAGCCGGTAACCCGGCCGCTCAACGGTGGTACAGCAGCCGTGGCGACAGGACATGACGTCTCATTTCCCTCCTTCAGGGAACAAGGGTTACATGCATAACTGAGACGTTCCCTTTCAGTCGGTCACTACAAGTCACGTCGGACCGACGAATTGGGATCCCTAACAAAGCGCCATGGATGCTGCCCCTTGTGCGAGCCTCCTGCGCCCCTTTTTGGTGTGGGCCAGGGCTCTCACCAAGAAGGCCAGTCACTGTTGTCGTAGCACTACCCACTCAGTGAGATTGTATAACACTGGGAAAACATACCCGTTCCACTTGAAACCGGAACGTTGCGGAAGCCTCACCCTTCCCAAAGGAGGTTTCGGAAGCACTTACACATATGAACAACCGATTAGGTGCATATGGAAGATTAGAGGTGATTGTACAGAATCTCACAGAAGTGAGTACACCCCTCACATTTTTGTAAATATTTTATTTTATCTTTTCATGTGACAACACTGAAGAAATGATACTTTGCTACAATGTAAAGTAGTGAGTGTACAGCTTGTATAACAGTGTAAATTTGCTGTCCCCTCATAATAACTCAACACACAGCCATTAATGTCTAAACTGCTGGCCACAAAAGTGAGTACACCCCTAAGTGAAAATGTCCAAATTGGGCCCAAAGCGTCAATATTTTGTGTGGCCACCATTATTTTCCAGCACTGCCTTAACCCTCTGGGCATGGAGCTCACTAGAGCTTCACAGGTTGCGACTGGAGTCCTCTTCCACTCCTCCATGACGACATCACGGAGCTGGTGGATGTTAGAGGCCTTGCGCTCCTCTACCTTCCATTTGAGGATGCCCCACAGATGCTCAATAGGGTTTAGGTCTGGAGACTTGCTTGACCAGTCCATCACCAGTCTTGGAGGTGTGTTTGGGGTCATTATCATGTTGGAATACTGCCCTGCGGCCCAGTCTCCGAAGGGAGGGGATCATGCTC
>JAFVLL020014822.1:92500-96863 GCA_021397915.2 Tor tambroides | reverse complement strand
CTCCATTCAATCTTAAAGTAACCTTATTTCTGTCTAGGAGAAATATTTGAGATGATAAAGAGATCTCACTTTTGATTTTTCTTTCCTATGGGTATCCATCAATTTCTCGCTGAGATTCACAACTGCACATTTCCATTGAATTAAAACAGCAATGACGCAAACATCATGGTGAGGAAATGATTGGATTGATGCTCAGACAGTCAATTTTTCAGTGCTTTTTTTTATAATGTCTGCTGCATCAAAGCCCATCTTGTGACTTGAACCGTGTGGACACAGCAATTTCAGTGGAACAACAACTCTACAAAGATAAAAAGCAAAGTTAAACATTCAGCAGACTTGGCCTCTATGCGGATTGAAGCTTAACGTCAGCGTTTCTGAAATTACAGACAGGGCTTCTCATCACAAAGAACAACCTCAGCCAGCCGCAATTTCAGATAAATAATAGTCTGTGAACTCATTTGAAAACATGAGCTGTAACTTTATCTGTGCAAGTAATAACAACGTAAGCCAGCTTGCTATAGCACTTGCAATGCCATTATGGCAGCAGAGCTGACCAGGAAAGTATTATTGTTGGCTTAAACTACAAGTCAAATGGTCAAATTACCATTGTGAACAGCATTTCATTGACAGAAATTCAGGCGTAGGATCATATGTGGCTTCTGGCTGAAAGGACAAATAACAATAAGCATTGATGAAAACAGTCTCCATCAGAGATGCTGATTGGATTGTGCAGCAGGAGTATGTTGAATCAACTTATGGGATATTTTGTAGTAATTCTGCTGTGCCTTAGTAAAACTTTACTCATAAATCTTGGTTTTGTACTGTATATACGATACCAACCTGAGACACAAGCTATCCCATTCACTGGATTTGATAATCTCCAGTGAAATATGAAGGCTGAATGAGATGCATATTTTTGCAACAGTGAATCTAATCATATACACCTTCTCCCCCCTGTGATCTTTCTCCTGTCTTTTTAGTTTAGCTTCAGTTTCTCAGAATTACACAAAAGACTGAACAGTAGTTAGCTACCCTGATAGCACTTGCTAATAAATGAATGAGTAGCTTTTGGCTGTATTTACCAACCTAGACGATAAATGTGCCACAGATCACTTTTGTGTAACTCCAAAAACAAGCATCTACATACAATTCACTGTTCCAGCTGAAATGAAATCTAGAGGCAGTAAAGCACTAACAGCTTTTATTCCTTTATTCATGAATTAAGATTGGTGCCCTCAAAATGATTTTACCATATCATATGATTTGTAAAATAATACATTTTGTCATTTGCATTGCATAACCATAATCAATAGGGATGTCTTTAACTGACACTGTAAACTTGCTTGGTAGCTTACTTGGTATAGTCCTGTGAAACACCCTTGACGATAAAAGACCTAAGACTTGTGGAAACAAAATAAAATGGAAGTTTAGTGTAGATAATAGTATCTATCAAACACAATAGATCATTAACGTTTTAGCACCACTCAGCATTTCAGTATGTACAACAATCAATGTAATAAAACCTTGCCAGTTGACATTAGACTGTGAAACGTGTAACAAGCAACATAATATTATTTTGCACAAATGCCGTGACTATAGCATGTTTTTCCGATGAGCCTGAGCTGGTGTTAAGCGGGATGAACTTTTCATAGATATCCTGTTAAGCCCTTCTCTCACTATGGATTTGGTACCTGGATACCTGATCATAAGATAAGGGTGCTTTTAAGACACACAGATCAAGTCAACATCACATTAGCTAGCTCAACCATAACAACATGATGGCTAAATGTACTCTGTAGAGGAAAGTTCAGGAGGTCACAAGTCACTAAAAATGCTTTGAACAACTGTAGTGGGATAGATGCAGTGAGTAAAGCACAGCAGAACTGTTTAGAATTGAATGATTTCGGTGCTGTTTTTCCAAAAAGCATTTTAAAACAAATTAACAAGGGAGCACCTCTAGAAAATAACTGATGAAATGCAAAAAACAATGCCCTAAAGGAGATTGGGGAAAAGGAGAAGACTTGTTAACTATTTGCTGGCATTCATAAAACTAAAAATATCTAGTAGTCAAAGGTTAAATGTGGATTTTTTGAGGTCCTGCTTTTGACTCAACAGGCCCTGGGTTCATAACTCACCCCAGCCTATACAACTTAGAATAAACCTAGCAAAATCAAATCTGTGCTGCTGTAGAGAATATAAATGCATTGTTTAAACTAAAGGTCATCATAATCATTTGAGTACAGCATGGATTGACAAACGATCCATGTTCTAGTTCAATTCAACCTGTGGCGGTAGCATGTTTAATCATGTCTTTAATATGCAAAACTTAACAAATCTGGAATGTTTCCCAAATAATGAGCCGTTAATCATGTCATGTCAGTATAATATTTATCACTTAACCTAAAGCAGATAATCTGCAATTGATCAAGCACTCTAAAACACAATTAGCCGTGATTCCTGATGCTCAAATGAATCCCAGCTGATGCCTAACTAGGCCCCAGATACAAATCCCAGCAATGAGCCACCGTGAGCTTTTCCACCTGAACGCTCATATGATGATGATTTTCATCGCTGTATGTAGAAGACAGCTTGTTTCTTAAATGGAAACCTGATTGTCTATTCAATTTTTCATTTATTTCCCTTCTGCAAATGAAAGCTTGCAGATCGCCGACATTCATAAGTAATTAAACATATCAGCAGATTTACACATCCCTGTAATGCTTCCTCTTTCATGATGAACTTTAAAAGCCGTTTTACACGCGCACATGTCAGTATTAAGTGCGGTAAATGCACCCCTGCAGGTATCAAAATGCTTTACAAGCTTCATGTCGTGTGCTCTTTCTCCTGTACCGTTTCCTCTAGCTCTCTCTTCCTCAGAAACGTGCTACTTAGCTGAAAGAATCTCAGCATGGGAGAATTTAACATCGAGAACTGCGTCGACTTATTTAACTCAGCAAGGGAGAGAGACAGATAAGAAGTGAACATATAAAAATACTGCAAGCTATAAGGGAGACCGGGGCTGGTTGTCACAAGTAACTCCACCGAATGTCTCTCAATGTTAAAGGGATAGTTCACTCAAAAATGTAAATTTTGTCATCATTTACTCACCCACAAGCCATTTTAAACCTGCATGAATTTCTTTCTTCTGCTCATCACAAAAGAAGATATTTTTAAGAATGTGTAATTGGACAGTTACTGTTCCCCATTGACTTAGTTGACAGTTTTCCATACTAAATATATAAGACATAAGAAATTAATACTTTTATTCAGCAAGAATGCATTAAATTGATCAAAAGTGACTTTAAAAACCTTCACATTGTTACAAAAACAATTCAAATTAATGCTGTCCTTTTGAACTTTCTATTTATCAATGAATCTTTAAAAAAAAAAAAAACCTATTGTGGTATACTGTATATATTCACAAGAATGAATTACATTTTAAAATGAAATACAAAACAGTTATTTTAAATTGTAATATCATTTCACAATATTACAGTTCTTACTATATTTTTGATCAAATAAATGTAGCCTTGGTGTGCATAAGACTTAATGACCTCAAACTGGTTTCACACCAAATGTCCCAGAATAAGCAATCTGAACCAAAAAGAGAGAGTTTTGGCATCCTTGTAGGATTACTGCATAATTCAGTATGGGTCAGGTGACTTCATTTATCATGCTAAATGCCAATTACTGAAGAAGGTAGAAATACGAACCAACTAGGTAACCAAAGAGCTCCCTAGAATAGACAACAGACATTTATATATATTCACTGCATAACCGTCCATATCATTATAATTCACTTCTATACTGTAGTTCTCATTCACACTTTCTTTCTCTGTCTTTCTTCTTTTTATCTGCCTCAACGATTCTTACACATATGTAGACCACCATTTGGACACTTTGAATACTGGTGTGTGACAATATCTGCTTTTTTATTAATTTTATGTCACTTTAAGTGGCCATTTATCAGCGGTTTCACTATGTGCAGGCCAATCATGATCCAATCCATCAGGGCCACAGCACTTATTAAGATTCTAAAAGTCAGGGTTGAAGCATTAATGTGGAAATATTCTTTTGCTGAAAATAATATATTGTCTGTTTATGAGGAAATATATCATCAGGGTATTGTGGTGTGTGACGGCTGCTCTCTTGCTCTGTCATTTTTTCTTTCTTTCTGAATGCTTGCTTGATTCCCCAGGACAACTAATGAATAGGAATGTCTTTAACTAGAACACACCATTTGGCTATTAATTTCAAGATAATGCATTACGCATTCATCAAAGATTTCAAGCTCTCTCAGATGAAATCATTATTACTGTGTTATTTATTTAATTTCTTGTGGATTCTTATGTTATAAAATCTC
>JAFVLL020014822.1:35000-90000 GCA_021397915.2 Tor tambroides | reverse complement strand
TCTGATGTTTTCTGAGAGTGCTGTCAAGTATCAAGCCTTTATAAACACAAACCTAGTACATCAAGGTTAATGAAAGTAATGCTGTAGGATTATTGAAGCTGGAAGTTCTCTCCTTTATCTGTGCACAATAATATTTTGATATTACTTTGAATTTGGTCTGATAATGTACAAATATTTATTATGTAAACACATTAATCCGAATTCCAATTAAACTACTATTCTGACTACAGAGTATAAAACCTTGCTTGATACTTGTGGTTCTGGAGAACATCACAGTGCAAGCAACAAGGTCATGGTTTTGATTGCCAGGGAACGAACACACACACACACACACACACTCACTCACACACACACACACACACACACACACACACACACATATATACACATACACATACATACACATACACATACACATACAAATACTGTGAATGCACAATGAATAAAAATGTCTGCCAAATGTATAGACATAATGTAAATATACTAGAAATCTAAATAAGACAGCTGGCATATGCCTGTATAATGAGAATAAAAATAGTTCCAAAAAAAGCCAAAACAACAACCTTTCTGTGTCACCAAGCACTGAAAGACTGAAAGCTGGTCTGGAATAGCTTATAGTAAATATGGGTGAAAGAATTTTCTGAACTATTAAAAATGCAATGCTATGCAAAATAAATAAATAAATAAAATAAAAATACCATAATGTATTTGAAATATGCTGATTACCATGTGCTTATGAATATTCCAATAACTGAAGCATGCAGACCTCTTTTTCTAAGCCAGAAAATATACTGGCAACTGCATATAATGTGCATGTAAACACAGTCATTTTCTCCCTTATATTTAGAGTATAATTTCAATCATGTGCTTTAGACTGTGTGTTTGTTGTCATTACAGTCTTCGGCCTGGCATCTGGTGTGTAGGAGGTGTTAAGACTTTGAAAGACCTTGAAAAGCACAGTACCATCACTAAAGTTTGGAGTCGATTTGTGATGTTGGCAGGTGAGAACATCAGCTACTGCGACTTGGATGGAAAGATGTGTTCATTAGGTCATATGGTATGATGAAATACCTCTAACAAAAATATCTTACCCAGGCTCGATATCGCCTGCAGAGAGGGCTGTTTCCAGTGAACAAGTCAAGCTATGTGTTTAGATGAAGAATGATGATTGATGTGGGTTTCCCAAAGGGACATCCAAGCCAGACATAATAAACTCGGACATGCTGCCCACGTGAGATTGTAAGTGTATGCGTGGAAAGACAGGCTGTCGGGATGCTGATGGGCAGGTGGGTGTCAGTGTTCAGTTTTGAAGCATTTAATGAGCTGCGCTGCTTGAGCGCAATTGATTAATGACGTGACGTTCATGAAGCCGAACTGGGGGAACGGCGCATTGCAGAAGAGGTGAAACAGCTGTCCGATTGAGTGTGACATATGAGTTTGCTCTGCAGCATTTAATGAAGGACAGGACGCCAATTGAGCAATCGAGCAACTGCGTTATAATCATTCATTATCTTTATGATTATGGCCAATTTTCACATCCAGGAATCATTCAACAGAGTAGCTGCAATAACGGTGCTACTCAAGAACGCTGAACAGGAAATGACCAAGGAGAACTCCTACAGCTTCTCTGTATTCCTAGCGCCAAAGGAGCAGTGATGGTAGAGACGCGAACAAGCAAGTGTTAAAAGTGGTGTAAGTGAGAGCGAAGCACTGTTGGGGGTCTAAAACAGCAACAGCGTCACCAGCTTTGGCATTTACAGTTAACGGTTGCACCGTCTACTCAACCCTCTGTACTTATGTTCCAACAAGAGTGGATGTGGACTAGGGGTGTGCAGTATGTATTGCCTATGATAATATTGAAATTGTTGATTTAATGATGTGGAAGAAGACATTGTCAGGTGTCACTCAACAAAAACACTGCGTGACGTAGCCTAGTAAAATACACTTAGAATTCCCAAAAAAATTCAATATGTGGGGGAAAAAAAATGCCTCTATGTGAGTCTTTGTCTTATATTTCTATATGAGATAGCAATATCACTTGAGTTATCATGCTGTTTTCCATAGTATCAGCACAACTGCAATAAGCAGTTCAATAAACAAGAAGTTACTATTGTGAGTTACATGTTAGACACAATATTGTCTGTTTTTGCCAATGAAAATAGTTCAAACAAAGCCACAAAAGAACTGTGCTTCTCAGAGAAACAGTGGTGTTTCGTTACTGTGGGAATCAGTGTTTTTTGAAGCGATCAGTGATTTAGTGATATATTCATAAAGACTTTCTTCCTTAATGAATCAGCTGTTGAACAAATCAGTTAAATGAAAGATTTGGTGACTCCCTCATTAAGGCAGTGATCTACTGGTGGTTTTATTTTTCATATTAAGTATTATTTCATTTTTTTAAACAAGTCTTTCAATATTCAAAACATTTTTAAAACATTAACTTCATATCGTTATTTATGCAGTTGTAATTGTAGTGTACATCAAAATACAGCTTTAGATGCAGCTTCTGTGCCATTTCTGCAGTGCAAAAATTGATTTTGTTGCATTTGATTGGTAACTGCCTATATTATTATGCTAACTGAATTTGATTAATGTAAAAATGACATAAAAGACGATGCATATATCTAATAAGTAAAAAAAAAAAAAAAATGTAAAAATCGATTTAAGATGGCAAATATTGCAATTTCATGAAAAGGGTAATTTCTGTCAATGCTGTGAATTCACCACCACATAGAATATGAAGAGAATGAAAAGCTTTGGTAGTCAGCTGTCCATGGCAGGCCTAAATCAGTAAAGGCACCAGTACAAAAACACGCTCAGCAAAATATCATTACTGACAAACTCTCCGAAAATAGAGATATCATTTTTTTGTCAATATTTCACACCCTTATTGCGGACTGGGGCTGTCAAGGCCCAAATAGCACAGAAAATACCCTAAATGTAGCCCATATGAGTCATGTGCTATATTATAGTCTTGACACCATACAACTTTCTGTGAAAAACAGATTAGAATTTATAAGGGTGGTTCACTCAAAAATGAAAATTCTGTGAGCTCTCTTGTTGCAATCCTATATACTATTTTTTTGGAGCATAATCACACATGGCTTTTAACCATAGGCTTTCAAGTCCCAAAAAATAAATGCCATAAAAGTAGTCCATACAACTTGTACACCACATTCAAGTCTTCTGAAGCCACATGATAGCTTTGTTTGAGCATCAGACTGGAATTTAAGCACCTATGGCACAGACTGGAAGTGAATAGCATCAAACAGCCTTGATTCTCATAATCAAATACCAAGACATCAAAGCTGTGCCATAGGCACTATATTTTATAGAAGAGCCACATCAGAGATGAAGATTATCAACAAATAATGCTCTGTTCATCACACAAAGCTATTGTATGGCTTCATAGACTTGGAATATAGCCTATGAATCATGAAGACTACTTTTTATGATGCTTTTTGGAACTGAACTGCCAATTTTGTGGCACAAATATCACAGCACATGGGTTTGGAATGACATGAGGGTGAGTAAATAATGACCAAATGTTCATTTTTGGTTGAACTTTTCCTTAACAGGATAGTTTACTCCAATCCAAAAATAAATAAATAAATAAAATGACTTACCCTCATGTTGTGGTATCTATTCCATAAAATAGCAGTTTTTATTTATGAAATGAAATTCAGTGGGGTTCGATGTTGTTTTAGCTCCCATTGACATTCAGTATACAGTAGCAGTTGAAATTATTCTTCAAAATATCATAATTTTGTCTAAATGTTAAAAGAAAGTAAATGAGGAAAGTTTTATTTTATTTTTTAAATATACTGTATATAGACTATTCCACTACTGTGATGAAAATCCTTTATCTAATTTAGTGTTTCAGGTCAAAAATTTGCAGCTTTTTAAAAACTACTTGTAAATTTCTAATTATGTTATAGGCATTATCACCAAATCTTGAATTCAATGTTTTTGTCAGCTTATTTTCTTTTCATTGGAACAGGTTTTGTAATTCTTTTTGGAACTGATTGGTTGTAGGCCTCATTGATCTGAGCTTACACGCCTCAGTTTTGAGTGAAAAAGCATCGTGGATAATTTTGGCAACGTTCATTCAAAAACTGAGGCACATAAGCTTAGATCAATGAGGCCTACAATCAATCAGTTCTAAAAAGAAATACAAATGATGAAGAGATTGAATTCAATATTTAAAAATAATAATATAGCATAACAAGAACTGTATAAGCAATTTTGGTAGGCCAGTCATTTTTGTCCAGGAAGACCACAATTATAACAAAATGGAGAAAAAAATAATAAATCCCCAAAAAGGGCAAGAATCATAGAAACTTTTTTTGGAAGTTGTTATACCATGTGTGAGCAAAGTCAGCAATGTGATAACATTATCTAGCATTTTCAGGGAAGAAAAGAAAAGAAAAAAAGAAAATACTTTTTAGGTCAAACTGACCAGAACACAACATGAGGGTAAATCATACAACAAAATACACAAAAACAACAACAACAAAAAACAAGGAACAAATAAATAAATAAAAACATACAGAATGACATGAGGATAATAGACTTTCATTTGTGGGTGAGCCATTCCTTTAATTCGCTCTCTAGGTTCATGTGAGAGTTCTCATTATTGCGTCCACCAGTCTCTAAAATAACATTGTGAGTGTTATCCCATCAAGTAGTATTAGCAGACCGATGACAAGCAAGTTGGAAAATTAGCCCAGCGTGTGCATGAATGTTTTAAATGAAAGTGAGGTAATGACTTCACGAAATTCAGATGGTAAGGTTCAGTATTTTGAAACATGGGTTTATTTAAAAATGTCCATGTGCTGAGAAGAAAGAAATTACAGGACAAGATGAGGGTGCTGTGATAAATGTCCAGTGGTAATTACTTGGACCAGCACAAGCCTTTCAGGGTCACGGCCTTACTATATCTGCCCCTCCAAATTCTCTTGACCTGGACCTGGGATAATTATAAGATAAGAAGTACAAGTGGAAGTAGATGAAAAGAAAGAAGGAGGGTCGGGCATGCATAATACCGGCCTTTTCTTCTTGGAGATTTTTCATTTCATAATTTTGTGTTTAAATTCCCATTTGCAAGGTGGTTGGACAAAGGTAACACATTCTAGAACATCATTATGTGCATTTCCACCCTGCAGGAGGTATTCCAAGATCAAATTATAGCATTATCATCTGAGAGAGCAATGTGTTGGTAATTAGAGAGAAACTCCCCCCTCCAAATTCATGCACTATGATAATTACTTGCACAAGCTGATGACAGCAGTCTTCTCTTAATTAAGCCTTGCTAGAATTCATGTCCTAACTGACTATTTTAAGAGACCAAACACCACAGCCATGAAATGAAACTTTAATACATCTGACATTTGTGAAATTTACATTTGCTCAAGCATGCCCACACACTCTTACCTGCTGTGAGGAGTTTAGCCTTTCTCTCTATGAGAAGAATAACAAGTTAAAATACAATCTTATACTCCGAAAATATATCCTTGTGTCTTTCTTTTGAACAAATACACGGCAAACACAAAGACTCTGTGGGGCCCCTGCAAAAACAGCGAAACGGGGCCACTCCCACAAGTTCTGTCATTTAGGTATTATTAACTAAAATTTAAAAATTGTTCATTGAAATAAAATAACTTCAATGAAAATTAGCAATTTTGCCCTGGCAGCTAACAAAAATAAGTATCAAAATTGCTAAAACTGAAATGAAAAATATATTAAAAAATAATAATAAATAAACAACAGTGTTGTTTTGGAATCCTTGATAAGTTATTATAATTTATAATAATATTTTGAATTAGATTTTATTTTTATATTTTCAGTTCATTTTAATGTTAGTTTTAAAATGTTAGTAATTTTGTTTTGTGTGATTTTGACAGTTATAGCTATAGCTGAATATAAATATACACATAATAACACAAGGTTAGAACATTTACACAACACTGATTTCAACTAAAAATGGAAAATGTATTTTGACCATTCATTTACAAAACAATGGCATTTTGGGGGCCTGGAAACACAAACTTTTTGAAAACAGGCTTCAAAGTGCAAGCTACAAACCATGGTAAATAGTGACTTCATCCATTTTTGTGACACATTACATAAAATCAGCATACCTACTACTTCTACCCATATCCAAATGTAACCAGAACTTGATTGTCTAGGCAAATTAGTTTCCAGTTACTCATCACTGACGTAATATTTGTGGGTTTTGCCAGTATAGAAAGAATCTAAAATGAAGCTCTGTTCAAAAACATCTGTGCTACACCACAACAAAGCTGTTGACCTAGCTAAAGCTACCCCTAGATACATCTAGATAGCTCGCTAAATCTACGAGGAATTGCATTGGTTGGCTTTCTAGACATATCAACATTGTTATTTGTCACCAGTGTAATATCTGCCGGGGTTGCCAGTATTAAACGGTGCCACGTAAAAACACTTAAATTAATTCTTCTGAAAACAACGTGTATTATTTGAGCTGTAAAGTTCATTTTGTGGTAGAGCTGCTGTTCTAGGTGGATGAACTTCTAGTTATTCGCAACCCCCAGATACTCCTAGACAACCAAATCTAGCTTGAATTTCATTACAGCTCATAATACCGTGAGCGGTGCACCGTGGGGGTTGCTGGATGCGTCTTGTATGCCAATGCACACAAACACACACACACGACCCCTAGATGTTGTTAACTGACAATATAGTCTGTGACAGGCTAAAATGCCTGCACTTGGAGCAAACCAGCACCCTGGTGAAAACAAAAATCAGCATTTTGTAAACAGACTTCAGTGATGTTGCTTACATTTTCCAATCTGTTGAAGCCACCATTCAAAATTGCACCAACTGAGAGGATGCGCAACCTCAGACAGCTTCAAATAATAAACTCGCTATGTTGTGGCTTTTGCTGCAGCAGGGATCAGTGCAGTTATCACCCGCAGGTTCTCTAACCTTCAAAGCTTTATTTTGTGGTTGCATATGGCAGCTTTTGGGCTGTTTTAACAATTCCAGATTGCAGTTTTAACCTTTTGCAATCACCAGCGGCAAGTTTATCAGCCCTACTGTACAAAAAAAAAAAAAAACATATATAAAACAGACTTCAATTCAGATACACTGTGCATTTAGTTTGGTAGTCAGCGTGTAGCTAAGCGATACTGACACAGTACACAGAGATGCATTATGAATCATGGATTGAGATAAATCTCTCTTCAGATGTAACATTTATAGCTCAAGCTCTTCACAAAACAACATATTAAAGTTAATTAACCTCAGATGATTACGGCAGAATAAGAGTCACGAGGCAGACCAGGCTCATGAAAATCGATAATTTATCCGTTTTGGATGGAGCTAGGCCTCAGTTACAGGGTATATTTATATTGCTGCATTTTTGAAGATTATGTTAAAATGGAGCCGTGCTCGCTAAAAATCAATAGCTATTAAATGCCCGCAATCTTCCTCCATCAAAAGAGAAAGCTTACATTTATCAAGCCAAATTTAGCATCTGTGCTGCATTAGGTACTATACTGAAGTACTATAATAGCCTACAAAGTGCTTTGTGGATTAAAAAAGGAGTGGTTCTAGTTCAGATTTCTTCAATAAAACAACTATTTTGAATACCTTTTGTTTCAGTAAGAGCAAATCTGGGTACAATACAATTTAAACTTGGCATAATGTTGCTTACCACACACTGCAGGGAAAAAAAAATTCTGTAGAAAAATGGATAATGCCCTGGCAGAAAATTACCAGTATGTTTTTTGTTAAGTTTACAAACATTTCTTTCAAACTTAAAAGACAAAATAATGCAATACGTATTTCAAAATCTGGTTTAAACACCTGTGAAATGTCGATACAGAAAATTTCTTTATAATAACATACTATATTGGGCCATATATTTACAGACATTTCCTCCGAGTTCAGAAAATTATTTTGACTTGCTCCTTAGCAAAAAAAAAAAAATGTATTAACAGAAAGATGCTTACAGGCCGAAATGTAAACCTCATATTTTTTCTCATACATTCTCATACATTTTTAACAACAAAGCTAGAAAATGGATGTTACTTTATACACACAAGGTTAATAAGCCATTCAACCTCACTTAGGCTAACACATGATATTTAAGTCTTGTAGCTATAAACAGCATTTTAAAATTTATTGTCTGACCCTGTTTACTTCCATCATAAGTGATTTTCTGTCAACAGAACATGATTTGGAAATCTAAGGGACAAGTTGAAATTATTCTGTCATTTGATGCTTAAAGAACTAGCCTAAAAATGCTTGAGGATACAGTAGTTAAAATAAATTATAATAAACTCTTCTTGTTACTTTGTCAAATTCACCCTATAGTCTTAATGTGCACATTTCCACCACAAATTGACTTATTGACATATATAACCAAACATTACTTATTTTTAATTCTAATATTTTTGAGTTTGTAATTATATATAATTGTAAATGATTGGGAGGGTATGTGATTAAGTTACTGTAATTGTAAACAATTATAGGTAGCAACGTATCCCAACCAGATGTGATGCTGCATCACATCATAAAAGGTATCTTTGTCCATGTTAATCAGAGTATTTGTCGAACCAGCAGCGACAACATGCATGATGGAAAATAAAATATTTTGTGTTTTTTTTAAAGGGGTCATGAACTAAGAAATCAAAATTTCCTGATCTATTGACATATCATTGACAGGTGTGCTATAAAAACATCCTGTAAGTTTCAGAACTCAAAACTTTCTCATTAGTCTAAAAACAGCTTTTATTGAAGCTAGTCTGGCAAAATGACAGGTTGTGGAATGTGCCACTTTATGACGTAATAGTGTGGCTAAACCCCGCCTCTGCAGAACAAGATCAACGTCTGCCTCTACATAACTACCTGTTTAGCCCCGCCTACCGATTCACGCATGTAGTATGTAAATGACAAGAGCAGCAAACACAGGTCTACGCAGAAACCACATTTTTGATAAACTTTATTTTTAAAGAAGTTCCAGACTGCGTCAGTAAGAACTTGGTCCTTTGCTCACTTCATTTTACCGCGGATTTATTTGAAACTAAAAGACAATGCTGTGCCGACTATCTTGGACCTGACAGTGATGTCACAACACACAAGCGTGAGTGATTGTTTTTATTAAGTGATCACTATGCTTTGTTACAGATCGTTTGGCTGTCAAACATACACAACTGCTAGCCAATCATAGCAGGTGGGCATTTACCACCGAGTTTACAATCCGCCATGCCTATTCAAACAGAGCATTCTGATGAGGGGGGTCAAAACAGGACAGAATAGCCTATTACTTACAAATTATGATGTAAAATCTTGGTAACATTATAAGTGGACCTCAGAGAAGAGTACGAAGTAAAAAAAAAAAAATGCTAACACTTTATTTCGATAGTCCACTTTAGACATTCTACTAACAGTAAGTAACTTTGCAAATACATGTCAACTAGCAGTCATTAGAGTATTAGTGGACTGTCTGCTTAATATCTTCTAACACTTTATTTAGATGGGTCCACAACATACAACATACTGAGTATGAGAATCTTTGCAAGTATATGTCAACTTATTCTACTAACCCTAAACCTACCCTACTGAGAGTTAGTAGACATGTAGTTGCAAATTAATGAGAATTAGTTGACATGTAGTTGACGTAGTTGACTATCGAAATAAAGTGTAACCAAAAAAATAATTAAAAAAAAAATAAAAAATGGCAAAAAGGCAGTTCATGACCCCTTTAATGGTTTCTATTTCTGCTATGCAGCTGAAACAGCTCAGGTACTTGTGTTTTGTATAATATTAAAATGGTTTAACTTGAGTTTGTATATTATTGTACGTGACTTTAAAGACCATGATATACTCAGGGCAAAGTTCTTTTTTATTCTTTGCTGGGGTAAAAAGAAGTATGAATTACCTTTTCAGCAGTATACTGTTAGCAAACATTCTGTCACCACCCACACGGCTGAGAACTTCAATTTCTTCTATAAACCAGTGCATTCATGTTTTTACTCGCGGTCACCTGACCTTGAGGGACTGAACAGAAGAAATGAAACACAGAAAATGAAAATGTCAAAATAGGCGGAGCCACAGAGCACACCTACCATTTATGCAGTACATTATTCACCACAGACCAATGGAAGATTGAGTTGTTTACCAGTAGGACTGAACTTTTCTGAAAAGTTCGCCTTGGTAAGCAGCTGCGAACTCCCGAAATGAACTCCAAACAAATTTGATTTGGCCTGATTTTGTCTGAAATTATGTCACACCAGTTCACTGTTCAATTTGAAGTACACTAGTCAACATCTGAAGTTGATCAAAACCTTTCATCAAAGTTGTCCTAAAACCTATATATATATATATATATATATATATATATATATATATATATAATGTTTGACAGCCAAATATATATATAGGCCTTAATAGCCATAATTTACCTCAGATCTTGAAAATAAGAATAAGTCTATTCCGAGTCAAAGTATGTATTTTAAAGTGCGCTTACAGAGAGAGCTTGTCCATGTGCTTGTAAGACTGGCTGTGATTTGTGATTTTTTTTGTCTTGTTGTGTCGCATTTGGACTGACAAATTGCATGTCGCCAGACATGGTGTAACTGTGATTGTGTGATGGTGAGTCATTGTAGGTGACTGTGAGTACTTTGTGATTACTCTGAGTGATTGCGTGTGACTGTGATAGAACCCAGAACATTCCTTTAATGTCATTTCATGTAATGATAAATTGGACTGGACAGATTTATTTGTTTGTTTGTCTGTCCCACTCCTCCAACCCTTTCTAAAATTTTAATTAATTGTTGTAAGGCATTAGAAATCTAAAGAAAATCTTTAAAAGCACATCTCAATAAAACAGTCCTTGAGGCGTTCTGCAGCACATACAGATTGACAGCAGTCTGATCTCAATAAAAAGTAGCATAAACAAACCTCAGCGAGAAGAGGGGAATAGGAAACCAAGAACATCAAAGCATGAATGACAACATACTGTGGTTTCAATAACATCAGCCTCAGACAGTGACATCAAACCACTTGTGAGTACATGACAGTTTCAATCACTTTGAAACACAAAATGGCATGTTTCCTGTTTTTGCTTACAATTTGCAGGATGGTGCCATATGATCAACAATGCTAAAAGGCAATAAAGGTATAACTAAAATAAAACAGTTAACTCCATAATGAGAACTTTCTCTCTTGGTTTTTCTCCCTTCACAGTACTTGTCTATGTGTGTGTGTGTTCTGCTGTTAAAAAAAACAACAACCCTCCAGCCTGGCACATAGCTGCGTTCATTTTGAATGTGTTAATTCACACTCATTTTCACTTGCTGACTCCAGAAGTACATAGCAAATGGATGGAAGGAGTGCTGGGTCTATGAAAACCCATGTGATGGATGGCAAGGGAGGTAAGGTGAGGTGAGAGGAGAGGGAAACGGAAGGAAATGCTCTCTTGCTCTGTTGATCCTCCCAGGAGAGGTGAAGGTGTCAGTATTGACAGAAATGCCTCTTTCATCTCTCTGCTGACTAGAGAGCACAAAGCAATTAGAGCTGTCAGTCATTATTTAGGGCACTATACTTAAATAATCGGCCAATAAACTGCAGGACCTCCTAAGAGGCATGTCACTTAAGGTTTTCCCTCCATGGTTCATTTCAGGATCTTTATTAAACTCATAATTTTGAAGCACATGCATAATAAATTGCCACCACAAAGTAAATTAAAGTAATGAGTTTAATGTAAACGCTCTGTCTGTATGGTCTCTGTGGCTGCTAGTATACATTAAGCCTTTTCAGTTTCTATTTAAAAAGGCCCCATTTCCCCTTCATTTTAAACTGTCAATTATTTACAAACCAGCAATTCCTAAAATGTTACCGGTAGCCATTGACTTCCATACACCTGCATCAGCAGAACCTGCTGTGGGATGAACATGCAGGTCTATGCATTTTTCCCTCTGATTAGTCGACAGCCCAACGGTACTCCACCACCATGAGAGTTTGAGTTTCTGGAAAAATGGTCAATTGCATTTCTAAAGCCCAATCACAATCTAATGTCACTGGGATTCAAACACAGAATCTCAGCGATGGGACACAGCTTGTTAGACCACCGCAGTCTTCAAGCATCCTGTTCTCCACTTCTGTTATTGTGCTCAAGAACTAGACTCAGTAACATTTGCATGAAGTCTTTCTTGTAAATGTCAAAGATGGAATAAATTGGGTCCACTATGCTTTTGGTTTGGTGAATAATGGTCTTCTATTACTCCTCCCTGTGACACTTTATAATTTATAGTTTTTTTTTTTGTTTTTTTTAGATATTCTTTTACACAGATATTATTAATACAGTACAGTATATGTACACTACCATACAAAAGTTTGGGATCAGATTTATTTTTAAAGAAATAAACACTTTTTATTCATTTAATCAATCAGTCTTGCCATCACAGCAATAAATAACATTTTAAAATATATTAAAATAGAAAACAGTTATTTAAAACAGTTATAAATTGTAATAATATTTCACAATATTACAGTTTTATTGTATTTTTGATGAAATACATGCAGCCATATTATACATAAATCTAGATGATATATAATCTGCCAATCTATTTATATACTAGTTATACTGACAATTTACTAGATGACAAAGCATTATCATAATTATGAAATCATGATTTGATCATTGTTATGTCATGTAAAAACACTGAAAGTGGAAAAAGCATTAGCAGTATAGCTACATTTTACATAATTCTTTTTGTTATTTCCTATCATTTTAGCATTCATATACAACATAGTTAAAAATGTGTGAAAATAACCAAACAAAAAAAAAGTGTGGAAAAGACAAAACAGTGAAACCAGACATGAATCCGATTTGGCATTAGGAGTGTTGCCATAGAAACAAATCATTGCTAAGTTTGAGAATCTGAACAGCTAGAATTTCAGAGTTGTCATTCACATCAACCTTGTAATTCCAAGAAAACAGGATATATCACAGACTGAAATTAAACCTGGATAACCCACATGATCACCATGTATATATCTTCAGAATGCATCAGGGCCTGCACTAACCACTGCACCTTGTTTACATGATATCCGTAAGAGAGATACAGAAGATCCTGTAAAACAGTACCACAGGAAGTGTGTTGTCTCTCTTAATGCAATATGATATGACATGTTGACACTCGGCTCTACAACAGTATCAAGTTTAGCAAATGATTATTGTCTGTTTTCACTCCGCCTCTGAATACTCTCACAACTGCGTGCACACACACACACACACACACACACACACACACACACACACACACAGACACACACACTGTTCCCCTTCGGATCACATACTGTAGCGGAAGATGCATCACTCTTTCATAAGTCACTTTCCCTCCATGAGTGTTTTCATTTATTTATGGAGATATAAATATACATATTTATTTATTCATATAAGCTGGATAGAAACACTCATTTCTCATTTACAGAGATCTGCGAATCAAACGCGCCAGGAACAGGAACATCGCCAAGTGGCCAACCAATAGCGGTCAAGAGTTCAGGCCCCTGGCACGGCCCAATCCATCATGATCACAGAGGAAGAGGGGGAGAAAACATGGGGGAGAAGGAGTGCAGGAAGAGGCAGAGATGACTAATAAGGGAGTCAATGGTGTTGTGTTACACAGGAGAGAATCTTTAATAGCGTATGTGTTGGTGTCATCGATTTAGCTAACGATGTGTACGTGTGTGAATGTATTTGTGTTCTTATACAATGAATTTGAATTTCAATGTAACATTTCATGAAAAATAGAAAGCATAAAAAGAATTTTACCAGTAAAACATTGCAAATTCTTATATTGCATCATTTTATCTCCCTTACAGTTATGTAAACAACTGTTTTTCATCCATCTTTAATATCATAGCATCTAAATATAAACTGTGTTATTAAAGACATAGTTTACACAAAAAATAAATTATCATTTAATCACCTTCATGTCGTTCAAAACCTGTGTGACTTTTCCTCCGTGGGACACAAAAGGTGAATTTTTGAAGAACATACTGGTTTTGATTTACTTCGGTTCTGATGCTAATAATATTTGACACATATACATATTTCATTTATGTAACATTGCTATAGTATACTCATTGGGTCTCATTCACTAAGCATGTGTATGCACATATTTGTGCGTAAAACCTGCGTACGAACATTTTCATGAGCAAATGATGATTGACTTAAAATTTTTGTACTAAAATTTATTCTAAATTTCAGAAAAAAATATAGGAACAACTGAAAACACACATATGCAAAAATCACTCTGGACAGTCTTAAAGGGTTAGTTCACCCCAAAAGTCCACCCCAATTCATCTTCGGAACACAAATTAATATATTTTTGATTATATCTGAGAGCTCTCTGAGAGCTACCATAGACAGCAATGCAATTGCAATGTTCCCAGGTCCAGAAACGTAGCAAGGACATCGGTAAAACAGGCCATGCGACATCAGGGGTTCAACTACAATTTTGCAAGCTACGAGAATACTTTTTGTGTGCAAAGAAAACAAAAATAACATAATTTATTCAAAAGTTCTTCTCCTTCAAGTTACAGTCTTCCACCATTTTGGATAGTATCCAACAGCATAATTAACGTAATCAGCATTGTTTATATTGGGGGGGGGGGGTGGCGCAAGGACGTAATCGGCATAATCAGTGTTGTTTACGCTTAGAGGAAAGTGTGCGTGTGCATTGTGATACTCTACAAAATGGTGGAAGACGGTAACTCTGGGGAGAAGAATTGATGAAGAAAGTCGTTATTTTTGTTTTCTCTGTGCACAAAAAACATATTTTCATAGCTTCGGAAAAGTGAAGTTAAGCCACTGATACCACATGGCCTGTTTTACCGATGTCCTTACTACATTTCTGGACCTGGAAACATTTCAATTGCATTGCTGTCTATGGGAGGGTCAAAGAGGTCTCAGATTTCATCAAAAATATCTTAATTTGCGTTCCGAAGATGAACGAAGGTCTTACGGGTTTGGAACGACATGAGGGTGAGAAATTAATGACAGAATTTTCATTTTGGGGTGAACTAACCCAAGTAACTCGGCCTGGGTAAAAGGTGTTTTATTGTGTATGAAATGATTCTGAGGACTGCGCACTTGGCATTGCTCAAAGATCTGGCATGAGCACGTCAGCGTCATATGGGGTTGCGTGGAGTATCTTTGACGAGAGTGACGAAAGGCTGCAAAGGAAAGGTTGTGCTACCTCCTTAAAGGTTACCTCCTTCACCCATGCATTCCTTCATGTTTTCGAAGAACATCTTTCACAGGCTTTAAGTTCTTTTGGTGCTATAGGGCCTTTAGTTGTGCAGCACCAAAATTATGGAATTGTTTCATAACTTGACATATTCAACGACTGGAATCTATTTCCCAGTTCAAAACTCAGATTAAAACTTATCTGTTTACAAAAGCTATTAGTGATTGGCATCTAGAAATAAAAGGTATTATTGTTATTATTTTTCATTTTGGTGTGTCACTTACATTATGATTTTTATGGCACAGCCATGTGCTTTTTTTTTTGTCAGTTTGGACCTTGACAGGCCAAGTTCCAATTACTTTCATTATATAGAATTACAGTGGCCAGAAAAATCTAAATCAAATAAAAATAAATAAATAAATAAATAAAGCTGAAACATAAAACATACAATAAACTAAACCGTAAAAAATTAAAGTGGTTTCAACTTAAAATAAATTGTTACCCGGCTGCCTTAAAATTTTAAGTTTAGTCAACACAAATATCTAAGTTGTCACTTAGTACAACTTAACATTTCTAGTTGACTAAACTTATTTGAGTTGACTAAACTTAAAATTTTAAGGCAGCCATGTAACAAATTATTTTAAGTTGACTCAAATTTGTGTTTCATAAAAGAAAGGAAGTTGGAACAACATGAGGGGTGTAAATAATGACATTTTTAATTTTGAGGGCACTATACCTTTAATACAGACAAAAATGGCAAGAAAATAGTGACAGTCCTCACAGCCTTCTTGATTTAGTACATGTGAGTGTGTGTGCACTATAAAAGTTAAAAAGTTAATTTGTAAAGTGTTCATTTGGATTATTATTGTATTACATATTAATGAAGTTTGGCCAGAGCAGTGCCCAACCTATAAAAGAGGACCTTCAAGTGAAATTACATGTGACCATGAGGGAAGAAGCCTTTCACTCCTCATGAAAAAAAGCACTGACTTGTTAAGCTGCAGAACTCTCTATTTTCCTCATTCTCTTTCACTAACTCTTCACTTGCTCATTAGAAGTTATGCAGCAGAGATGAGACCAAGGCATTCATCATTTAAACATCATTACCATAATTTGCTGTTTTGTCCTTTCGAGGGTGAAGTAAGTCTAAGACTTAAACCTACTGCAGAGGCACTTCATGGTTATTTAAAATTCATTGCTCTAAAATGGCTACACAGCCTCCCACTACTGCGATTTAACGAATACATGATTGAATCTGTCTATAATTCAGTCAATCATTCCATCAATCAGTCAGTTGTTTTGTCAGTTAATTTGGTACGCCTGGACAACCACTTACTGCATTCGTGAGGCGTCCAGTTCATCTTACCTCAAAATAAGCCAAAGAATCAGCAAAGTAAAAACATGAGTAATTCTTTTCCTCATTCCCATCATTTATCACCGTCTTACAGGTGTCACATTTGCTATGACATGCTGCTTGAAACTATAAACCCCACAATGTCAAACGTTACTATTGCTCATTCTAAGGGATTTGAACAAATCAAATTATTTCAAAAGTATTAAAATTTGATATTCATTATAAAAATTATAAAAATACATGCTATACAAATTTTGTATAACAAACACGAAAACAGGCCCTATGATTTTGCAGAATCATTGAACCCAATCATACAAATTGTGACATAAATATATTACTATTGTACAGTGGAATGTACTATAATAATTAAACAATAATAATAATAATAATAATAATAACAGAAGTAGTACAATTTCAAGGACTCTGTCTGCCAAAAAATAAAAGGAATAGTTTATTGTCCTTTTATTACATTTTTGAAGATTTTAAAAATATATTAATATTTTATGACATCATTTCATTACCATTTTTTATGCTGAAACCTTTAAAATGGAATTCAGAAAATATTTAAAATATTTAAACAGAAAACATGGGAAGGCAGAATTTGTGAAAAATGAAAAAGAATATCACCAAAAAAAGGATCTTTTTTTGTTCAACCTAATAATTTGTTGTTAAACTGTCATCATGAAATCATATTTTCAAAGAATTAGACATGCTTTTTGATTACTAAAATTTAATCTCATCTTTAAAATGGAGTCCTAAAAAAATAGAATCCAGAAAAACTGAAGGGGGAAAAAAAAAAACAATTTAGGAAAAAATAGAATGGATTTCATATGGCTCTAAAGAATGAACCCCACTTTCTTTGATTCTTTTGACCAGTAAGCAACCTATTAGAAATGTACTAAAACCACCTTAGAAACCACTTAGCAACAGCCTTGCAATCACCTAGCAGCTGCATAGCATACTCTAGTAGTATGATTAAGGTGTAGTATATGCAATGCTTTTCTACTGATCTAGAAGCAATTTCAATTTTATATTTAGTGGCATGGTAAGCGAGAACAGGTGAATTTATTAAGCAGTAAACTCATTACTGAGTACTACCCATTCTGGAGCTTTACCAAGCCACCCATAAACACTAAACAGCAGGATACTTCTTTATTATTAATTTATTTTATTATTTATACCTTTTATTAATTATTTACTTGGTTTCCAAGCTGGGTTTATGCCAGAATGAAATAAATATACTGCTGCAGTGATGAATTATGCGTAATAGAGATGTGGTCACATATTCCTTGAAGGAAAAAACAGTTCCTTTGAATCCCTGTGTGCTGCTCTTCAGATACAGCCATGTTCAAAAGTGTGAGGAACATAAAACGTGCCGGAACGACCGGTTAATGCAAGACTCCTTCAGACTATTAATCTTCCTCGCCTTTATATCTCTCTCTTTCTCATCTACCGCTTTCTTATACACACTTTCGCACATCTAGAAAAGAGGTGAGGCCACATAAGGGTGAGAATGCACTGGTGTACCAAGTGTCAGAAAATACCAATGATTGGTAAATGAGAAAATAATAATAATAATCATAATAATTTCGCTCTCAAAAAAGAAGAAAAACTAATGGTTGTGTGCACACTTTATAGATAACAGTTATTATAAATTGTAATAACAATTTTGCAATATTATTATTTTTATAGATTTTTTTTATCAAATAAATTCAGCCCTGGTGAGCATAAGAAACTGCTTTCAAAAAAAAAAAAAAAAAAAAAAAATCTTATCCTCTTATTTACCCCAATCATTTAAATAAGTTTTCTCAGTTTGTTATATAAACCAGGTAGACTTTGGGAAAAAATTTAAAATAAATAAATAAATAAATAATAATAATAATAATAATAATTAGTATTTTTATTATTATTATTATTATTATTATTCCCCTTTAAATTGTACCGACAGAGCAGGGTTAACACTGCTTTTGTAGGATTCATTTCAAATGTATGGGCCAAAGATGTCCAGTGTGAAACAATGCAGTACGAGTTGTTTAGCAACAGACAGCCAATCATAAACCACCTCAATGCACCTTATTAAATATTCATTCACAGAAACTTTCATGCTGTGTTTGTTCTCCATGTCTAAGGAAAACAACAAATGTCAAAAAAAAAAAAACTGTTATTATAGCTTTATGTTTCATAAGAAAACCAGGGCAGGCCCATGTGCCAACACTTCCGCAGATGAACAAGCAGTTATTAAAACAAGTAGCGAGCTCGTCGCATGCTGTGTTTGCCTAAGCAATGTTACTGACCTCATAAATATGCAAATGAGAACATTAACCCAGGATTTACAAATGTAGAGTGCGAAATCTCAAAACCTGCACTGATTTTTAAGCCAGGATAAAGTATAAACAGTGTGAAATACAGATCAAGATAAGCTAAGATTTACACTGGCCAGTATCAAGTGTGAGTTAACATAAGTTACAAGTCCATCCTATTTCAGCTAGTTTTCAATCAATTGGACAGATCTAGCACCTCACTCTAAATGTCTTGCTACCTGCACACCCAGCACTTTTTTTTTTTAATACACAGCCTCTTCGCTTACCCTCTTTCTCCCCTCATTTCTTTCACTCTAGAAATGTATCTTTTCATCCCTCCAGAGGAATCTGCTGCAGCTCTCATGTTCTCCGTGTCTCACTAGCCTTGCCCCCAGATCTCTCTTCCCTTCCCGTTTTCTGTCATCGTAACCCAGATATCAGCGCTGTTCTGAAGTGAGCCTCAAACCTCAATGTGACGTGAGGTTTAGATCGCTTTCCCTCACCGCAATCACTCAAACACACACACACAAACGTGGCTCAGTAAATGTAGGGCTCTTTCATGGGTCCATTGGATTACTGCAGCCTCATCTCAATTCATCCTTCCCCTTGATCAGTCTTTCTTTGTTGCACTCTCACCCTTTCTCTCTCTCTGGCTCCCTCCTTCCTGTCTTATCCTTTCCATCTTTGAAATGCCCTGGCATTTCACTCTCCTTATCTCTACCTCTATCTCTATCACACCCTTTGCTTATTTCTGCAGTATGACTCCATCTCTCCCTCCTCGGCGGTCTGTCAATTCAACCTTTCTGTTCCTCTTTCTGCTGAGTTCTGCTTTCGCTCTCTCTGTCTCTCTTCTTCTCCTTCAAATCTTACCAACTGCTTTCCAATAGCCAACAGCTATATAACTTATTCAGTAGCACTCACACACACACACACACACACACACACACACACACACCCTGATATCCTGAGCAACTTTAATGTTATGAATTTGACTGTCGATCATTCCCGCAGGCTGATGCAGGCCTTGGGCGGTTTCACATAGAGAACAACAATATTAACCTGCTGAAGGCTGGGAAGTAACTAAAAGTAGGGATGTTGCAAACTTAAAGAAATAGTTCACCCCAATTTCTTATATTTAATCTTATCTGTATTCAGATTTGTGTTTACATATACACACACTACTATTTAGTTCCAAATACATATGTAAATACAGATTGGTATATTGATTTTTATTTAATTATTTTGAAAGAAGAGACTAAAGTTCACCAAGGCTAGATGTATCTGATAAATAATACAGTAAAAACAGAAATATGTACTATTCATACTATTATTATTATTAAAAATACATTTTCTATTTCAATGATTGCCATTACTACGATCTTCAGTGTCACATGATCCTTCAGTTTAATGTGTCATTGGTGAATAAAAGTATTAATTTCTAAATAAATAAATACATTCAATATACCTTATACAGCCTAAACAATACACACACACACACACACACACACACACACAAAGACATTGTCCAAGCAAATAAATATGGCAAAAAATAGGATAAAAACCACAAACTATTTCCATTGTTTTTACACAAAATTACCTTTTATTATCTATGGAAAGCATTCCCTAATTATTTACCCTGCTTCTCTCTCTCTCGCTCTCGCTCTCTCTCTCTCTCTCTCTCTCTCTCTCTCTCTCTCTCTCTCTCTCTCTCTCTCTCTCACACACACACACACACACAAACATACAAAAAGTTGTTGCCAGCCCTGCCCCACAAGTTTTTGAATAAAATGCTAGTGTTCTAATAATTTTGGCCATTATATATATATATATATATAAGTGTGTGTGTATGTGTGTGCGTGTAACCCGAGAGAACTAATTAAATGTGCTCACTGTAAATGTCATCTATTTCATATTATTTCATATAAAACAATGCAAAGCTGTTATTCATTTTACTGAATCCCTTCTTTCAGATCATTCATTTACATTAACTGGTTTATTAAAAGTTAACCCTTGCAGATAATTATGTATCATCGAATACTTGTATATTATATTTATTACAATAAACTTACTACATATTTAGCCAAATGCTATGGTTTATCACATTTTTTTGTTCAGTAAGTTGGTGTTTTTTAAGTGTTATTGGTGCAATTTAGTCTAACTGATCTGTAGTCTCTGATGGCAATACTAAACTATTCTATCTGATAATTACATTTAACCATAAATAATTTATGTTCTTTAAATTATGAGTAGCTTGTCAGGCTACAGACTCAAAGAAGCTTTTTCAACACTGAACTCGGTCTTCATCACTTACAAGCACGCACGTCCACTGAATCACACAAACATGAGTTTGTGTGTGTGATTCAGGCTGAGAGATTAAATTATGCCTAAATTATCTGATCTTCTCGCTGTGGATCTTATCACTTAGCCCAGTGATCTGTGGAACACGACTGCCTGACTAGTGATAAGTTCTGATGAGTCTGGGAATTGAATTTGGGTTTTGACCACAGTCTACAAACAGACATCCACAGGATCTGTCTTTTGATGGTTGGAACTGTCCCTATCATCACCTCTCTTCTCTGATGTTTCCATTTATTTTTGTCTGATAAGAGTGTAAATTCAACTCCCCTCTGTACCTACTTACACAGAGTAATATAAGATATGTTACAAATTACAAATACACCTTGTGACAACAGTTTAGACATTATATGCATGCTGATGATATGAAAAAAATATTTAAAGCAATAGGGAGATACCTTATCTCTCATGTCCCTATTAAAGGGACAGTTGAAAAAAAAGAAAAAAAAAGAAAACTGTCATAATTTCCTAATAAAATGGTGTGTAACGATGTTTTCTCACTCATGAAGTTTTACTTTATTTTTATTTTTATACTATTATAGAATTCAATATATATATATATATATATATGTGTGTGTGTGTGTGTGTGTGTGTGTGTGTGTGTGTGTGTGTGTATATTTAATATTTTCAGTTTTCAGGTTTTTTTGTAACTTTGTGTTTTTGTCATTTATATATATATATATACAGTACAGGTCAAAAGTTTGGAAACATTACTATTTGTAATGTTTTTGAAAGAAGTCTCTTCTGCTCATCAAGCCTGCATTTATTTGATCAAAAATACAGAAGAAAAACAGTAATCTTGCAAAATGTTATTACAATATAACATAATGGTTTCTGTTTTAATATACTTTAAAATATAATTTATTTCTGTGATTCAAAGCTGAATTTCCATCAGCCATTACTCCAGTCTAAAGTGTCACATGATCCTTCCAGAAATCATTCTAATATGCTGATTTATTATCAGTGCTGAAACTGTTGACTGCTTAATATTTTTTTGGAACCTGTGATACTTTTTTTTCAGGATTCTTTGATGAATAAAAAGTTAAAAAGAAGAGCATATTAAAAAGAAGAGTATATACTACCGTTCAAAAGTTTGGGGTCAGTAAATTTTTATTCTTTCTTTTTTTGAAAGAAATTAAACCTTTTATTCAGCAAGGTTGTGTTAAATTGATAAGAAGTGATAGCAAAGATTTATATTGTTAGAAAATATTTATATTTTTAATAAATGCTGTTATTTTAAACTTTGTATTCATCAACTAATCCTGAGAAAGAAGAAAAAAAAAAAAAAACACAGTTTCCAAAGAAATATTTGGCAGCACAGCTGTTGCCAAGATTGATAATTCTAATAATAAATCAGTATTTTCTGAAGGATCATGTGACACTTTAGACTGGAGTAATGGCTGATGGAAATTCAGCACTGAATCACAGAAAATAAATTATATTTTAAAGTATATTAAAGCAGAATTGCATTATGTCATATTGTAATGGCATTTTACTAGATTACTTGTTTTCTTCTGTATTTTTGATCAAATAACTGCAGGCCCCGATGAGAGAAGCGAAGAGACTTCTTTTTTCAAAACATTACAAATGTGTGTTTCCACATTACTGTACTGTATATATATATATATATATATATATATATATACATATATTGCCAAAAGTGTTAATTTAGCCCCCTTCTAATGAACAGGTTTGATTACTTTAGTAATTTCTATGAGTACAAATCTAATGTTAAAGCATATAATGATATTCTAGGAAATTGTGTGCTTCTAATTTTATAGCAATGGTTTGGACAAAACCCTTTTCTATTCTAACATGACATTGTCTCTGTGTATAAGGCTCGGTTCAAAAAGACATGATTGATTGAGTCAGTGTGGAAGAATTTGACTGGTCTGCAGAAAGCCAAGTCCCAATCCCAGTTGAACACTGGCTCTGGTGTGACTGTAAATGCAGACCTTGAGCCAAAAACTCATCACCAAACACCAATGACTTGTACATATGGGTACAGTCATTTTAGACACTTCCAAAACTGTTGCAACAGAGATGGAAATACATCTGGTTCCCATCGTTGTTGCCACAGATTTGGAAGTGCATTTTTCTGTTCTAAAGAAGGGGGTGTCCCAATACTTTTGTCTATATAGTGTATGTAAAAGTCATTGGTGTTTGGTGATGAGTTTTTGGCTCATGGTCTGCATTTACAGTCACATTTACAGTCATTTACAGTCTTTTCTATTCTGTCATGTTAGAATATAGAAAAGAGTCCTGTCCAAACTGTTGCTATAATATTAGAACACAATTTCCTAGAATATCATTATATGCTTTAACATTAAGATTTGTACTCATAGAAATTACTAAAGTAGTCAAACCTGTTCATTAGAAGGGGGTGACCCAATACTTTTGGCAATATAGTGTATATATATATGTATAGATAATTTACATAATATAAACCCTTTTTCTGTTAGTAAACATTGTGATGTTTTTCTGTGGGCTGAGCTTAGCTGGAGGCAGAAAGATTCCACTGACTGCTTCACTAACGCTAGCTATGAAGTCTGTTTAGCTTGTTTTTTAATAATAACTGGAGAAATTCCGATTTTACCTGCATATGTAAGGTATAGATGCACTGTCCAGGACCGCGATTGTTATTTGAAAAGGTTAACTTTAACGGACGAAACCAGATTGGCCGACCCGCACACGCTTTTACTCAAAGGATGGAGGATCTGACAGGATTCCCTCCGGTTGAGTGACTCACATCTAATGTGTATAGTTAAGACAAACTCACATCTAGTCATGAAGATGTGTATATATTTCAATTTCAGCAGGCAACTATTTTTACAGCTACATTATTATTCCAGCCACAATTAATCACAACAATGTATATACAATTACATATGATTAAGCATATAAATCGTCAGTTTGTTGTTTTACACACATGCACACAGACATTATTTCATACACGACATAGTGAGATGCATAAGAAATCTTTAGACGCACCCATAACAACAAAAGACAATATTTAACCTTTTCTGATAAGAAGTGTGCAAATGCAAGCAGTTTTGACGACTGTTTCTGTCCAGTCCGCTCGTTTCACCACAGCTGTCGTTGGTTTTTTGTCTGGCAATAGCAGCAGATATGTGTTAAAATTTCAAATTGGAGCCTCTACAACATCGATTCTGACACCCAACATCACAACAAGATGATATTTTAAGCTCCTTGTGTAGCTGAATCTGCACTGGTTTGAATGGGCCGCCTCCAGTTTTCGATTTGTTTTACCTCCAGCTAGCGCTATGTCGTAATTGTGACGTCGGCCCTAAAAGGGTCTATACTTTACATATATATTTCTATGTACTTTAGCTTTAACTAGATTTCAGTTTTAGTAATTTTTGTACTTTAACTCAAACATTTCAGTTTCTGATTTTTAAGTTTCTTAAGTGAAAGTGTTTAGAAATATTTATTCTATTTCAGCTTTATGAAAAAAAGAGTTTTAATTTTAGTTAACAATTGTCAGAGAAACACACAAAGATGAAGAGAATAACGATAAACAGTCTTTAATAATCCACATAAAGGTAATCCATATTGGAGAAGCAGCATACACACACACACACCAGGGTAACTCAAACGAGACTGGACGAAGAAACACTGAACTGAATGCAACTTATATGCGGAACGTAAATGAGGATAATTGACAAGAAACACCTGAACATAATGACAATCTGACAATCAAACATGATGGAAAACTAGGTCACCTTGAGCACATGAGGAACGAAAACACAAAAAAAAGTCCATGACTGTGACAGTTCGCCCCTCCTCCCGGAAGGCGCGACCTTGCACCGCAGAGTAAAAAAAAAAAGGGGAGGGACAGAGGGGGACTTAGGAGGAGGACAAAGGATTGGATGTGGGATGGTGAGAGGGGATAGTAAAGGGCTGGCAGGAAGGCAGTACAGGTGGAGGCTCTGGCAGAGGACGGACACTCGGGAGGAGGATGATCAACAGAGTCCAGGGTGGTAAAGATGGAAGGATCCAGGGAGGAAACAGTAGGAGCCAGGGTGGATCAGATGGAGGGAGGAGCCAGGGCGGAGACAGTAGGGACTTGGAGCAAGAGGAGCCAGCCGGGATCCAGGCTGCAGCCATGATGACGGCCCATGCTGGAGCCGACAGAGGGAGGAGCCATGGTGGAGGAAGGTCTGCTGACTCCAGGGGGCCGACCGACAGCGGCAGAGCAGGTGGTGGTGGAGCCCGAGGCGGAGAGCCGATGAGCCAGGGCGACACTGAGGATCCGGAGCGCCGGGGCGGAGCAGATGGCACCAGAGACCAAGGCGGAGGGCGGGGATCCGGAAGGCCTGACAGAGCTCGAGAGTTGAAGGGACGAGGCGCAGCCGGAGGAGTGGAGTCCCAGGGCGAAGGATGGTCGACGACAGACAAAGGCGGAGCCGGAGGGACGAGGGAGCCCGGCGGAGCTGGTGGGCTGACGGGCCACGGCAGAGAGGAGGGAGCTAGGAGCCATGGTGGAGCCGCTGGGTAGAAGGGCCGAGGCAGAGTCCGGGACTCAGAGGCCGGATGCGGAGACAAGGGATCCTCCAGCCACGATGCCGATGGAGACTGGCAGACCCGCGGCGAATCCAGCAAACAGATTGTGGGCTGAGGGTGAGCAGAGGGGCTGACAGCTGACAGCAATGGAGATGGTGAAACAGAGATGACAGAAGGAGGCAGGAGATGGAGGGTGGGTGGGAAATCCAGACAGGTAGAGGGTTCAGGGATGGTGTGCGCTGCCCACACACACCATATTGCAACTCCCAACACTGGGAGTGTGGCGAACAGGGGAACGACATCCAGCATACAGACAGTTCAGGACAGGAAAACAGTTCAGGGCAGACAGAGAGTTCAGATGAAGGTAGGAGAAGAGGGGGCATGTCTGCATAGATTCCAATATTGTCCTCAGAGTTCAGCTCACCCTCAGCCATGGTGCACAGGACAGAGCTTCCAATGATGTTCTCCCTCGTGGCGAGCTCTGTTGCCGGCTCTTGCACCTGGTCTGACATCACGGGCTCTGGATCCGAGGCGATCCTCAGCATTGTCGCAGTCACTGGTGATGGCTCGTCGGTCACGGCGAGCTCTGGCTTATGCTCTGCGCTGCAGGGTGAGCTGAGGTGGGCTGAACTCTGGGTCAGGAGTGGGGCTGGTGTCGTCTGCGATGTCCACGGTCAGCGGCGATCCACAGGACACCAGCACCCACTCCACAAAGGTGGCGAAATGTTCCCAAAGACCATCTCCGGACAACTGCACTCTGCAATTGTTGTTCAGGCTGGTCTTGTAGAATGTGCAGAGGCAGTAGTCCGGGTAGTGGGTTAGGTTGGCGATTTCCACGAATAGTCTTGTGTGGTCCTCGAGGGAAAGGCTCCTCTGCTCCAGCATGAGGAGGAGGCAGGCAGGTTATTCATGATCAAACAAAAAGAAAAACTTTCAAAACAGAAAATAAAACACGAGGGGAAACACGTCGCTTTTCTTTATATAGGTCCGATCTTCTGTCACGGTGTGGTGCAGGAGAAATGCACGAAGACGAAGAGAATAACGATAAACAGTCTTTAATAATCCACATAAAGATAATCCATATCGGAAAAGCAACATATACACACACCAAGGTAACTCAGACGAGACTGGACAAAGAAACACTGAATTGAATGCAACTTATATGGGGAACGTAAATGAGGATAATTGACGAGAAACACCTGAACATAATGATACAATCAGACATGAGAGAAACTTAGGTCACACAGAGCACATGAGGAATGAAAACACAAACAAAAGTCCATGACTGTGACAATAATAACTGGTCAAAACCATTTTTTACTCTCATTTGTCTTGTCAAGTGTAAATTTTAGACCTTGCATGTATCCTCCCCTGATAAGGCAATCCCAGAATGCACTGTTGCGAGCTCAAAAAACAATGAAAATATGTAATTCTGTACTGAAAATATCTATTTCTTCCAATTTTTGTATGGGAAATTCATTGAGGCATGTAGCTTTAATACATGAACTGCTCTACTAAATCAAATTCCATATCTTGAATAAAAGTATATGCCAAAAGCATAAATGTAAATAAAAGTACATTAGAGAATTCAGTCATTAGCTTAGAAGTCTAATGCTAATGTTCAACTCTACTGGAATCAGCTGAGCATTTAGTTCAGTTTCAAATATGCTTCATATGGGGATCACATCCATGACAGTTAACCAAGTTGCTGCCTATGAAGAGCATTTCAGATCAGTCTCTTATGAGGTTTCATCTTAGTCAAGATGCTTCCTTAGAAGGTTGCTGCCTATGTATAGTTGACAGCGGGACAGCTCACTAGGGTTTTAGAAAGAGCTATAGATGTAAAATGACTTAAAGAAAAAAGGAAAAACAGTGTGTGCCTCTGCTGAACTCAATAAGCATCTGTGTTTGCTGTGAAAAGCATGTCATACACAAAGTGTTCCTCTTCCACACTAGACATGCTGTTTTAGCTTGAACACGTGTGAAATGATATGCGCAACCCAGGCTCACTGGAAAAATGTGCCTCTGGCGAAATTTCTGCAAAATGATATTACGCTGCTTCTTACACATTTTCGCAGCACTTTAAGAGTGAAATGTCCAGAGGTTGGCAGCAAAAGCACATTCCTAAACATTACCAATAGTGTTAACAAATGTATACATGAGATAAAATTTTAGCTTGCCATTTTAGCTTGCTTCAACAATTCCAATAATTTGTGTTTCATGGGACTTTTCTTTGTTTTAGTTTACTATGTCAGAAAAATCATATATGGAGAGCTGGTAATGTGATGCAAGCATCAAACAGTGTTTGTTTACTAATCATGCATTATGGTAAATGTGTTTCCAGGTCATAACACGGAATTGTGTGAGGAACCGCACAAACTCTTTATCAGTTGATAATCTGCTCCAGTAATTGTAATTAGTGTGAAAAGGACTTTAAGTTGTTAGTGTTTTATTGCAGCTAGTGTTCATTTCAGCTGTAAGCTGCAGTGAATTGTATGCATATGTATATATATATAGGCAGAGGCACATTTTTCCAATGAACCTGTAGCCCTATTCGGATGGTAATTGTTTCTCATGGGGACATGTGTAAAAATAAATTTGCATGGTACCTCAGAGTTAATACTCATGCATTCAGATGACACTTTATTCATGGTGAAGGGGCAAGTTCTGTGATCCTACGATCCTGGGAAATTATCGGAAATAAGTTAATGCAAACTCTTGTTTAAATAAGGTAAACATTTAATCCAGTAATTTGTTTGACTAATTAAATGATTAATTGTGAAAGCTTTGCTTCATATGAATGTTATAATATTTAAATAAAAAGTATATTACAATAATGTCCCATTTAAAAATCTCACAGTATTTTGTTCTCTATTTTCATTTTCTTCTTAAGTATTATATTTTAATAATTTTTTAATTAGTTTGTCTTTGTTATTTTTTTATTTTTATCAGGTTTTTTTGTAATATTAGTCATATTTAGTCATTTGTGGTTTTGTAATCACAAATCACTGTTGTGCAGCAGTGACATTATGTCTATATGTTTATGTCAACAGTTTCCAGCATTTCAGTACTAAAAAGTGTCCATATTTAAAATTAGCGTACATTTCCATACACTACTTGGCAGTGGTCAAAAAGGATTTACAAAACGTCTTTTGGATTGATCCCTTCTTGTAAGCCCAGAGAAGTGAATTCGGAAGGCAATTAAATTAACACATGACCTTGATGTTTGTCAAAGAATAGTAGGTAATTCGACCGGAAATTTTTAGGCAGATGGTGGGGGGAAATGACATTCGTACGGTAATAAAGCCCCTTTAAATGTTGACATTACCTTACGTCCTCATCAGAAACAATTACCGTCCGAATAGGGCTTATGTTTGATATGCGTGTGTGAGTGTGTATAGCCTGCTCATCCATCTCTTACACTAAAGCTATGACTGACAGCCGTCGTATTCTCATCCGCAGGGGGCTGATAAACCAGGCCGCCCTAAAAGGAACAGCCCTAGCATGATGATCGAGTGTGTGTGCGTGTGTGTGATAGTCAGCATCACGTTGAGGGTAGATGCGTGGGTGATTGACAGATTGCCCCCACCCATGCAAGCTGATTCAGTACAGCTTGGTCTGGTCACACCACCCGCACCCAAGCCTTGATTTCCCACTCAAAATAAATCTGTTTGCTCGCCAACTGACTGAGATTTAATTCACCCAATAGAGGGATGAATCACAAGACAAGACCCAATCCTCCATCTCCTCCCTCCCCGGGTCCCTCGATCCTCTTCTCTCCTCTTCTGCAGCACTGACAATTGCTCAAGGTGATGGATTTAAATAGTCTTCTGTCTCTCCCTCCCTCCCTCCCTCCCTCTATCCCCTTCTTCTCCTCTTCTCATCTCTCTCTTCAGTCCCATGGAGACCATTTTCATGACAGAAATGAAGAGAGACTTCTTCCTCTCCCGTTCGTTCACATCGTTTTAACACACATGCGCGCGCGCACACACACACACACACACAAACAGAGAGAGACACACACAGCACTCTCTCTAACACAGTAATGATTATTAGTGGTGCTTGCCACGCAAAAAAAAAACTATTATTACTGCTCATTAAAGAAAGTTCACTCAACATTTTTTTTTTCCAGTGGAACACAAAATGTGATTTTCTGAATATTATCCTGAAATAAATAACATGTAAATGTTACATTTCATCATGCTGTCAAGCTACAGCACGACAAAATAATCACAAAGCTGGTACATATGACTTGTACACAGCTGCTCATGTGTTGTGCTTCACTCTAAAAAACACAGAGCATATATTTAGCATCAGTTTGTGCCATACTGTGATTTCAGTTTTATTTCAGTTAGTTGTGTAGCCCTATATTCATGGGTTCTCAAGCCATGTCTTTATTCACTGCCTGTTAACTGTTCAGAATCATTGAGTCAGTAAGAACGGTATCAGTCCAAATTATGAACAAATCATATGGATTGGTCCTGTTTTTGTTCTCGATGTGTTTACAAATCAGACATTTTTACTTTTCTCATTGATTCCCATAAAAAGTGACAGATATCAGGATCAGGACAAAGACGACTTAAATTTCAGATGGTTTCTGACAAAAATCTATTAAACGGCTTCAGAAGACCTAAAATATAGTGCACAAGTTGCATGGACCACTTTTATGGAGGTTTGTGGAGGTTTGACAGCCCTAGCTCTCATTCACTTTCCCTACAATGAAAGAAAATCATACAGTTTCAACCATAATGATACCTCAAGTCATGTAATAGGACATCTCTCAACAACAAGGCACATTTTTAAAGCAATCAGACTAACCGTTTTCACCTGGCAGACAATAAAGCAAGCAAAAAATAACCTAAATATCAGTCTTGAGAGGCTTTTTGACTGAGGCCAGTAAACAACCATCTAGAAAAAAAAAAAAAACACTTTTAGTAATCACATAGCAATGCCCTGTCATCATGGTTGTGACCTTTGCATGGGCAAAATTAAAAACCTAGTTTATTTTTAATTCTCTTCCATATATCAAATACACTTGCACACAAAACTTAACTTTTCACTCCACCCATAAAACACATAATGCAAATGAATAGCACATCTTCCCTGAGTCCCTGACCTTCCATCCAGTTGATTCAATCAGGAGTTCAGTGCCAAACGGACAAAAGCAACTCCATTAGCATCGGCTAAGCGCATGCTGCATTCATCAGCACCATCTAATACAAACTATTACTGTGACAAATCCACATGGACACTCAAGTCTGCACCGCTTTATAATCAATTCTAATATACCGGTAACTGGGCAGTGTGTCAGTCCCTATCAATTAGACCATGTGGGCCAAACAGAAGTTAAAGCTGACGTTACTCAAGACGGCTAATTCTGTTGTGGTTTCTGAAAAAGTTTGTGCAAATCAATTATTTTTAGTGTGAAACTGCTCATTTAGAATTAGCAGAAATAATAAGCAATCTGTGTTTTGGGTTTATTTGAAAAGTTTGTTTAGTCTAAAAACATCATCTGTTAATGGGTTTCCCAAATTTAGGCGGCGAAGTTCATAAACTTCCCTTTTAGAAGTACAGTGAAATAAACAGACTGCTGATTTGAGCTGTAATTATCACTTTTAATGTTGACTGCAAACTTCAAACGATGTGAAAATATGAAACTAAACTGATTTCCCCTGGCCCTTTGGGTTTTTGGTCAACACATATTTAATGTTAATGACTTAAAGCTGTGTACTTATTCTTTTCCATCCTGATGTATTTTAGAGAACTAAAAGTGAGGCCAAAAATGTAAAAAAACACTGTGGATCTGTGCTGACATTCCTCTGAATAGCAACATTGTCAAACATGAGTTTGGGGCGGGACCACAAAGGGAAAAAAAGAGGAGTTTGGGAAACTTGTTTGAAAATAGTCTGTATATAAAAAGTCTATTACTGCTATTAAAGCAATAAGCCTCAAGAAGCCATGGCTTACAGTGAATTTATAACAGCTAAGGGGCGTTGCTAATACCCCCTTAGCTGTTAAAAATACACTGTAAACCATGGCTTCACAGGGCTTATTGCTTTTAGAAAACGATTATTCCATATATGTAGCAAGGTTTCACAAAATAAAACAAAGTAAATAAAATGTGATGATATTAATAAAAACATTCTTCCAGCAAACAATGTAGTTCCTCAGAAAAGGTCGTGGTTGCATCAAAGTGGTTTCTGAGCAACACGCAGAAACAAAGAGGTGTATGTTTGTAGAGTAATTTACAACAGCTTCAAACACGAAGCAATCCCAATCAAGGAACTATCTGTTTTATAATAATTATTTGAAACTTTAATATAAATAAAATTATTTATTTAGTAAAATATTGTTACGTGTCTGTTTCTGTTTAGTTCCCGTTTTCCCATATTTGGTTTTTCCTGTTCTTGTTTCCGTTCATTAGTTAATCATTGTTCATTCCGTTCACCTGTTTTGCCTTAATCATCTTGTTTTCTAGTTTGGTTGTTTCCTTTATAAGTCCTCAGTTGTCCCTTGGTCTTTGTCTGAGCTTAATGTTGTTTATTGGTAAAGTGAGTTGAAGCTTATTAAAAAGAATTCCTGTTTTCATTACGCCTTCGTTGCGTGCTCTTCTGGATCCACAACCACACAACCGTGACAGAAGCTCAGACCTAAAGACAGAAGACACCACCTACTACAAAGATGGAGGAACGAGCCCACTTTATTTCCCTGGCCGACAAACACCCAGACCCGGTGGAGTTCACCAGGGCTTTTGTGCCGCTCGCCCTCGTCAGCTCCCTCGAGGGAGAATTCATCAAGACGCTGTTCCGGATCGGCATTACGTACCATCAGCCACTGGAACTCCCAGACACCTCCAACCTCAACTGGCAGGAGACAGTCATCCGGTGTCTGGAGAGTCTCCAATCCCGAGCCGGAATTCCGCCAGCGACAAAGATGGTTCCGCCGTCCGCGGTGATGATGATGCCGCCGCCCGACACGCCCGAGACGGCGATGATGGTTCCGCCGCCGGCCCAGAGTATGGCAAGCCCAGAGCCCGCTCCTTGACAGCGCCCTCCTGTGCCCGCTCCTTGCAAGCGCCCTCCTATGTCTCCGCTGGTCCCGTCCAGCTCCGCGCTTCCAGAGCGCCCCCAAGAGTCTCCGCTGGTCCCGTCCAGCTCCGCACTTTCCGAGCGCCCCCAAGTGTCCACGCTTTCCGAGCGCCCCCAAGAGTCTCCGCTGGTCCCGTCCAGCTCCGCGCTTTCCGAGCGCCCCCAAGAGTCTCCGCTGGTCCCGTCCAGCTCCGCACTTTCCGAGCACCCACCAGAGCCCGCTCCTCCTGAATGGCTCCCAGAGGGGAACTTCCCCAAGAAAATTTGGGGGGGGGGCCATATAGCCATGGCTAGTGGGGCCCGGCCAAGGGCCAAGGCCACAGAACTCCCTGATCCACCATGGCCACCCAAAAAAATAATACAGCCATGGCCTTCCGAGCTCCCTGCTCCGCCATGGCCTCCCGAGTCCACTGACCCGCCATGGCTCCTGGAATCCACTGATCCGCCATGGTTGCCAGAATCTCCTGTTCCGCCCTGGAGGCGTCCCATGTCTCCTCCCTGTCCTGGCTGCAGCCTCCAGGGTGGCTTGGTCTTGTGCCTTGGTCTTTGTCTGAGCTTAATGTTGTTTATTGGTAAAGTGAGTTGAAGCTTATTAAAAGAATTCCTGTTTACATCACGCCTTCGTTGAGTGCTCTTCTGGATCCACAACCACACAACCGTGACAAATATATTTAATAAATAAGCGTTTGCACCACGCTCTTCTGTCACTTGATCTTTTTATTTTTGTGTGTTAATCTGTTAAATTAGTACAGGAGATTATGATCCGCACTCACGAAAAGAGTTTTCTTTTTACGTTTTATTTTACATTCATTGCTGATGGGAAAAGACACAAACATTTTGGCTCAAAGCAAAGCACACTGAAAAAGGCTTTAGTGCCGAAACGTTTGTGTCTTTTCCCATCAGCGATGAATGTTTTTTTTTAAAAAAAAAAAAAAAAAAAAAACCTCTTTTCGTGAGAGCGGATCATAATCTCCTATATAAAATAAATAGATGCAACTTTGTTACACAATTGCAACTATGAACATGACAATGATAAAAAAAAAAAGCTAAAAATGGAAAAATATTGGCTTTGAGTTTTTCGCCTACAGACAACTACATTGCAAAAACGATCCCCATTCACAAGGATATACGAAAAAAAATGCTGTATTACGCATTCCAGGCTAGTAGTTGGCAATGTCACTTCTTGAAGAAACACTATGCAAACGACGATAATAGTATCCTTTATAAAAACTTGCAATTTACAACCCATTTTCAAAAGTTTGCCTACAAAATGCTTTTGTTATGTAAATGAACTGCCAAAGTTGCATTTTTTTTTTTTTAAATACCACAGTGTGACTTTGTGGCCGTTTCTCAAACGGAAGGCTGCATCCCCCGGAGGTCGCATTTGTAGGCTGCATACGTCATAAAGATCTTATTTTAGAATATTAACACAGTTATAAATTTGACCATTATTCGTAGTTAAGCGTAAATTGTTGTAATATGCTTATGACTCGTGAATGTAATGCTCAGTTAACTGAAATAAACCAGGCTTGATGTATGCAGCCTGCAGATGTGACCTCTGGAGGATGCAGCCTTCAATTTGAGAAACAGCCATTATCTTAAGATCAAAATGTGAATTTATGTGAATATCTTGAAATTTTTGACATTATATCTTGCAGTTCCAACTTGCAGAGTGGCATTTCACAATGTGAATCTATTTCATATTTTAATCTCATAATTACCTTTTTTACTTCTGACTCTGAGACAGAAACAGTCTTCCATTAGTGCAGAAATAACGTGCCACAGCTCTGTATTCTGCATTTCAAATTCTACCTACAGTCTCTTTTTCCGTCTTTATAAATACTCACAAACAAAGAGAGAGGGGAGCAGAGGGACAGTTTCGGCATTTAGCAACAACTTTCCCCGCTGTCGTTTGTGTCCACTCAAGGACAAAAACTCACACTTTCGGTCGGGTTTGTATGTGTGTCGAGGGGAATGCTGGGACTTGTCAGTGCATGTGACCAAATGCCTGCTTTCTCTCTCTCTCTCTTCCTCTCTCTCTTTCCCATCATGCTCTGAACTCATCTACTAAGCCTACAATATCATAGGGCAATCATGCACTGTCATACTAAAGCACTCAAAACCACACACACATGTAAAGTTAAATACAATTTCATGCTGTATGAACACCAGTGAGTAGAGACATTAGGAGATATGGTATCTGTAGAATCAGTTGACAGGTGTGTGTCAGTCATACACACAGCACAAGAACAGTTCACTGTCATATAATTATATAACGTGAATGTCTTTGAGCTCCATGCATCACCATTTGACCTCAGATTGATCTGACAGGGGCTGTCCCACCTCTCCGCCCCCAGTGCTCTGGATTTATAGGGCTCTCTGTGGAGCCATTCACCTCTCTGACAAGGGCTTGATCCTCATTCTCAGTGTGATAGATTCAGATCTCGATTTACTATTGCCAAGAAGCAAACATGCCTCATTGGGCAAATGAGCTTCCACCGCATGCCAAGGAGATTACTTACAAAGGGTAAAATCACTGTGATACATTTACTTGGGACTCACACACACAGTATCTAATGCATACACCCCATTTTGTGTTTGTCCATATGTGTTTTTTTATCCTCTGTGTGCAGTGTCTACCGCACACATAAACACAGAGTGAGTCTGGATGTCCAATTTGGAGAAAAAAAGACTCTTTTAAACCAGTTATTTTTTTAATGACTCAGTTAAAGTTCCAAGTGTGTTTGTTTGTTTTAATTATTTATTTCCAAGTTTAAATCTTTTTGAACAGACAAATTAAACCGAGTAGACATCGAAACAGCCTTGTGCATTAATGATTTGAATTAGTCTATTCATTGACTGTCTGTTCATATGTGCAAATCAAAATGCATAAAACACTTTTTTGTATATGGGCAGATCTCGGGCTCTGCTGTAAAAAAGTTATAAATAAAAAATGTTTAATAAATAAAGAGGCCAACAATACATTGTATGGGTCAAAATTATTGATTTTTCTTTAATGCCAAAAATCATTTGGATATTAAATAAAGATCATGTTCCATGAAGATATTTTGTAAATTTCCTACCGTAAATATATCAAAATGTAATTTATGATTAGTAATATGCATTGCTGAGAACTTAATTTGGACAACTTTAAAGGCAATTTTCTTAATATTTAGATTTTTTTGCACTCTCAGATTCCAGATTTTCAAATAGTTGTATCTCGGCCAAATATTGTCCTATCATACACATCAATGGAAAGCTTATTTATTCAGCTTTCGGATGATGTATAAATCTCATTTTCAAAAAAATTGATCCTTATGACTGGTTTTGTGGACAAGGGTCACATTTTACATTTTTTCTCACGCCAGAACATATATTATATTCTTACAAAACTGAATGACATATGCTGCAAACGCAATCAGGATCATTAAAGTGACAGCACCAGAATGGAACAAGCTTATAGAAAATACAAAATTTGAAAAAACACCCTAGTTTATAAAACATATTTATCATAGTTAGTCTAAATGCTACAAGGTGACTGTTGTTAAAAGCTCAAAAAAAATCTCAAATGATTGTTCAACAATTTCATCCCTCTCTCTTTAAAATACCCCCCCCCACACACACACACACACACACAGTCACTTTCCCCTAACCTTCTTCTAAAATAATGTTATCTGTTGCAAGGCGGCAGCCGGCACCCAATCTGCATGTAAATGTCAAGTCATTTTGCACTTTAATGAGAAGGACAGAGAATATCCTCTTTCCAAGCATGTCACGGCTGAGGGGCGTTCGTCAAACGCTTCCATCGATCTCAACCAGTGTGAGCGGCAGTGCAACATAGTAGGGTCAAACCCTGTCACACACATTCATCACAACAAACATGCACACCAGTCACTTGCAGACGCTTGTCTTTCATCTCGTGGGTTTGGAGAACACAGGTGAAATGTTTTAATGAACGTTAATGAATATAGGTAGTGCTGATATGGAACATCAGAGGTGAGTGTGACCCAAGTAGAGCCTTATATGTTAAAGTCTATAAAAAATAAGACTTGTCTGTGAACATATCAGCCTGAGATAAAGAAATTTCAAAGATGTGTGAAGATGGAGGGCTTGCTATATGCGTACGTATGAAAAATCACACTAGGAAAGGCTTCATTTGAAGGTTTTAATTTTAGAGTGGAATGAAAATAGATTGGGCTGAAATGATGTGATAATTTGAAAAACATTTGAAGAGATGTTGATGAAAGAAGCTGTGCCCACATCCTTTCCTGATGCAGTTCTCTCTCTCACTCTCTCCTTTTTCTCTGTTAGTCTGTACATATTCATTTATAAGCTCGTCAATTTAACATGCTAATTTAGTGTGATTAATTAATGCGTTTAATCATGCCCCCTGAACCGTACGTATAATGCATTTTCCTACCATCTGAGCAAATCAAACCTGAAGTATCACCTTCATGTTTTTGCATGTTCGCAGTCAGCATGGCCCCAACTGCTACTACAGGCAACCTCACTAAACCACACTCAGACGGCAACAAGGCAGAAGTCATTCAAACATTACAAACTCTCAGCAAATGTAAGGTTTCCCAATTTAAATCACATTTGCACACTAACTCCACTAATTATTCCCTTTCTGATTTCTACTTTGAAATCCAGACTTGCAAAGATTTCAGATGGCGTCACCACTTACGAAGACTTTAGATGACGCCAATGTTTTTAATGTACATGTTTTTAACCCAGTTACCAAGAAAAATTGGTTACACTTTATTTGAAGGTGTCCTTGTTACACAAGTTACATGTACTTACTATTATAATGACAATAAATTATGCATAATTACATGCAAATAAACCTAAGCCAAACCCTAATCCTAACCCACACCATATAGTAAGTACATGTTGTTAATTAATATTACTCAGTACTTAAATGTATAATTACACTGTAACAAGGACACCTTAAAATAAAGTGTTACCGAAAAATTGCACCAAGCTGGAAATTTTATAAATTCAAAAACACACTTTTACAAGAAAACAGTGGCATATGGTGCAAAATATTACTGTATGTAGTTTTCAATATCTTACTGATGCTTCAAAGACTATCATAAGACATGCAATTTTGACAAAACCTCATCTAGCTAGATAATATTGTCTAATGCTGTGCAGAATTTGCAACAGTAATGTAGAACACATCACAGAAAAGGAGAAAAAAAAAAGTAAATTCGCAAAGCAGAAAAATAGAGTGCACGATTAATGAATGTAAGGTCTTTAGTGGCAAAGCAGCATTAGCCAGAAAGGGCAAGTGATTGTAATTTTCCATTCTTAAAAGAATCCTGAAAAAAGTGTCAAGGTTTCCACAATCATATTAAGTAGCACAACTGTTTTCAACACTGATATTTTTTGAGTATAAAAAGACATTCGAACAATTTCTGAACGATCATGTGACAGTGAAGACACTCCAGCTTTGCCATCACAGCAATTTTAAAATATATTAATATATATTATATATGTTTTTACTGTTTTTTTGATAAAATAAAGGCAGCCTTGACAAGCATAAGAGACTTTCAAAAACCTTAAAATCTTACCAAGTCCTTGGTAACTTTTGAACAGTACTGTATGTCAATAAAAATGAAAAATAAATATATATTATATAATAATATATTCAGATGTAAAATAGATTTAATGTCTTCATTGGGGGCTTTTCCAAACGAACACTGATATTGCAATTGCATTGATTTATTAAGTGTCACAATATGCAATTAATTTGATTTTTTTTTTTTTTTTTTTTTTTTACTGATTGACAGTCTTATACTTACTGAACATCTAATATCTAGTCATGCAGCTGTACAAAGGGTGATTTTAATATTTTAGCCTTGGGTGCCTCAGCCTCTTGTCTGAATATAAAATGCTGCTGCCCAGAAGAATATTTCATACTTTAAGAGTGAGAGGTCACAAGTTCAAATCTTGCTCGACTGACATTTTTTAATAAACCAATTAAAACAGCATCTGTTCATCAGTAGATGTATATCAGTGGTGGCTGCATATTTGGTTGCACTTTCTTTTGTAATTTAACTGGAATGGTGCTGCTCTCGCCTACGCCTGCCCGCCCTTCACTAGAGGGAATGATAATACTTAATCTAATAAACTTTAAACTTTTTAAAGACTGATAAGAGGAGGATTCAAAGCGAAATACCCTAAGATAACGCTCTGTGGCTGCTGTTTTCAGCAAACATGAAGCGAGATCGCCCAGTCAGATTTTTAAGGGTGCTGACAGCTGTGTTAATAGCAGATTTAGGGGGGCTGTGAAGAAAGACAGTCCCCCTAAATAAGGTCTAGAATCGCCTAAGGGTTGCACTTTTCCCTCATCTTCCTCCATGATTACCTGCAGAGGTTACGCCACACATTCCCTTCCTCTTCCAAACGTGCCTGGAATGCAAGTCAGAGTTGACGCAGAGGATTAAGAGGCACGGCAGAGACTAAGGTAGGACTTGGGGAAAAGTGCATGTGCTGGATTTTTTTCTCCTCTCTCTCCTCTCCTATCTCTATCTTCCACTTAGTCACTCTCTCTGTGTGGTGGGGGCTGAGCATTGGATGTGCTGAGTTGGCTTACGGTAACGGGGCAGAGGAGTCTCAAAGGACTCAAGCTGTGAGGTCAGGACTCTCACTCAAACAAACGGCAGAACGCTGCATCATTACCTCTGCTAATGCTGAGCCAGTCGAAAGCCCTCCTCCTCACACAACTACAACTGCAGCCTCATGTCTACTGAAATTTTATCATAAAGGCCCATTTTATACCATTTGCACAAGCGGTGTGTAAGTGAAGAAGCAGCATTACTGCAACAGCAGGATCAAATAAAGTATGAAGTGACTGTGACGCTCTATACATAAAATAAACAGGGTTTCAAGGATATTATATTGCAGTGGTTCTTAACAGAGTTGGTGCCAGTGCACACAAATTGGGTGGGTGGGGGGGGGGATTTATATTTCTATGGGGGGCACCAATTATATTCTCGTTCTCTCAATAGATTCCCCAAATCGAATGCGTCCTAACCAGATGCATACCACAACATGCATTAAAAGGTATCTTTTACAGGTTAACTTTACAGTTACTTGACAACTATACACAATGAATGACAGGAGATTCTATTTTGCAAATGGTCTCTATTTCTGTGACATCACGGATGGAACAACAGCATGCACACTATGAAAATGATCATCTCAGGTACTGATTATGTCCTTTATTTAATGTTAAAGGTGACCTACTATGAAACTTTTACAAGATGAAATGTAAGTCTCAGGTGTCCTCAGAATGTGTCTGTGAAGTTTCAGCTCAAATTCTCCACAGAACATTTATTATATAATTTGGAAAATGCCTACTTCGAATGGAAACAGAAACACAATGTTTTTGTGCATGTATCTGTAAATGAGCTGCTGCTCCCTGCCCGCTTTTCCAGAATAGGGCTGTGCCTTTACAGCTCCTTAAACCTCAGATATTCTGCCCAAAAAACATCTGTTTGGTTTTGATTATCATGTCTATCATGCTGAAATCATAAGTTTTAAAGTCATATTAGTTTAAACTTCTGATATACGGTTTTCTGAGTGAACACATCCGAAGCACATGCACAGTAAGCGACTGTCACACGGCATGTGAGTACTAAACTAAACTTCTCTTTCATGTCCTTTTGCGCTTAAACTGTCAAATACACACAAGTTTATATTAAAAACACACGAGTTACAAAAACAGTTGGTTATGTCTGTGAAGGTAAACAGCTGGGAAAGAAATTGCATGTTTATATTAGATCTGTGTGGCAGCAGTGTAATATATGGTAAATAAATAAATCCACTGCTGTCCACTAGTGTTCTGTGCTTGTCTGTGCAGCCAACAATAGAACAGTTAGCTTTGCTCGAACTTTTGCCATGGCGTCAGAACTGGTAATGTTACACCATTGTTACTTGCAAAAAAAGAATGGCGGTGCCATGGGTGGAAACATGCATATTAAAGGGTGGTAATATTATAATAAGATCCCCTTCCTACGTCACGGTGGAACGAAATCTGAGCGGCTTATTTTTTCACATGCTTGCAGAGAAAAGCTTACCAAAACAAAGTTACTGGGTTGCCCTTTGTCACGTTTTCTGGGTTGGTAGATGCACAGGGGACCCATTTATAGCACTTAAACAAGGAAAAAGTCAGATTTTCGTGGTATGTCCAAAAGTATGTAATGTGAGTTTGAATATCTTTCTGTGTGACAGCCATACTGAAAGTGACAATGTGACAATAATTTACCTCTTATCTCGAAAATAAATTAAAGTACGCATGAACGTTAAAACTGCAAACTCTATGTGAACAAACAAGTGTATTATATGATAAAGATTGTATCACAGTCAGTAAGCTATGTATTTTTATTAATGCTATGATTAAATATTTATGAATAATCATGTACATTTTGTTGCAACTGCATTTTGCTTGCAGAGAAAGCTCCAACCACACACTCTTCTGATTTACTGTGATTTTTGATGGGATTTTGTCGCGTCTCATAGCTGTGTCGCATCTGATGTGGACAGACAAATTTTGCCTCTGGAATCTTATTGCATGGTATCTGGTTAGGTCACTGTAAATTGCAGCTAAAATTGTGTTTTGGCTAAAATCATTCCGGAGGAGGGGGGTGCAATTTCTCTCGCCGGCCCTGCTGAGCAGGCACAAATCAGATCTGACGGGGCAATGCCCCTTTTTGCCCCCTAGTGGCCCTGGGGCATAGGATGACTTAAACCTCCAAAGCGGTATATGATGACTTAAAATTATATATTTTTTTAATTAATATAATTTTTTTTGTCTGTTTTAAACAATTATTTTTTTTTTTATTGAAAAATATCAATCAATGTTTAAGTAATTTAATATATAAACACTCCCAGTCTGTTATATATATATATATATATATATATAAAAGGTTTGAGAACAGTGTTGTCGTTATTACTGTGAAAATATCAAATATCTTATAGCCAATATAGGGGACCTTCAAATTGTCAAAAGGTTGGGAACCACTGTCATAGACCTTAGTCAGGGAGGCACCATATTTAATCTCTGAAATGAAAACAAATCTCTGAGGAATAAAAGTACAGTGAGTTCACTGGACTGTACTGTACGATGTAATGTTTAACAACATGCTGATTGTTCAGCTGATGAAACATCTTTCTGAAAACAACTTTCATTAGACAAATCCTCCATAAAAGTTTTGAAAGTTGTGAAAACACATGTAAAGACTATGTCTATCCCTCACAGCCTTGTTTTCATCTGCATTAAGTTAAATATGGCATTTATCTTGGTTAAAGTCTATACTGAGAAATGTATTTAACAACAGATTTACAAAATGGTTATTGGGAGTGTGACGGAGAATTACTACTTGATCTATGTGGAAATTTATGAGGAAAAGAACCACATTTACTTTCAAATGATAATTAAGATACAAAAAACAGACACCATACTCTATGTGTCAGCAAACAGACCCGGAACACACAGGTAAGTGAACACACAAGCAGCTTTATTGACTGGCAATCTATGGCAAAGGAGCAAGGACAGATGTCAGGTGAGAATACTAAGGATGTTATGACATTAGAGTCTCTTAGCTGGTAATAATAGGCGCTTGGGTTACACTTTACTTGAAGGGGTGTGCATAAGATTGGCATGACACCTTCATAATCATGAAATGACAACTTCATAATCATGACATGTCATGAATATGAAGGTTTTTTAAGCATGTTTATGACAACTGTCATTAAGTGTCATTCGCTCAGTTATGTAATTTTTAATGCAAAGATGACATTGTTTGAGATGTCTTTGTTATGGGCTAGGGTTAGGGGTAAGGGTAGGGTTATGTTAGGGTTAGATCAAATAATGTCATCTTTGCATTAAAAATTACATAACTGAGCGAATGACACTTAATGACAGTTGTCATAAACATGCATAAAACCTCCTTCATATTCATGATGTGTCATGTCATGATTATGAAGGTATCATGTCAGTCTTATGCACACCCCTTCAAGTAAAGTGTTACCGGCAGTTGTCTTTTGCAGGTTTTCCAAAGGAGCGGTGGAGCGTTGGAGCATAAGAGAGGGAATTGCAGGTAAGGAGTCAGGTAAAACAGCAATGCTAACTGTAGACCGGACCCTGGGGAAGTGCAGAAAGTGCAGTGATACAGGAAACTTAATGAGCTGAGACAGGTGTGGGTGATCAGTACTCAGGTGATTGTGATCTGGTGTGCACTGGGGCTGATGACTGTGGTGACTGTGGTGATGACAGCGGTGACGGTGGTGACAATGATGACAGAGGCTCCCATAACTGGCTTAAAATGTTTAGATTTAGTCTCAGAAAGTATAAGGCTTTATATAAGGACTTCTTTTCAGCTAGGAGTTATTTTTTTTACATGCCCTGCCAACATATTTACTGACCCGACAAGAAAAGATTGATTAATTTTATTCTCAATTCTCTAAATGCTATAATTTGTAGTCGTTTTATAGTCCTGTTAGAATTTTCTTTTTCTGTTGTATTGCTTATACACAGTCTCATATTTAAATTAGCAGTTTACATTTATAATTCTGTCAACATGTCTTCAGTGCGTCTTTCTGTTTGACACATACAGTGCTTAGCGACGGACCACTTTCTGGTTCACACTTCTAAATCCAAACAAATCTGCATCAGTCCCCTGGTCTGAGCTTTAATAATTCAGTGATGTCAAGTAATGAAATATTAGCAGTGAAATAAATTAGCAGAAAGATTCACTCCATATGTTAAGCCTGTCACGCTGTTAGAAGTCACACTGAGAGACCACTTCCTGTCAGTGTTCTGGGGGTGTATTGGACAGCTGTAAAGACAAGCAAACATTCACACGTATACACGTAGCAGTACAGCAGTCATTACTGATGACAGGCATTAATCTGAGGCCTGAGTGAGTCATATGAATTCATCATTAAAACACAGAAACTAATAGCATCATATCTCTCGCATACACAAAAACACTCATTTCAAAAATGAAGCAGCTTTTATTTATAAAAGAGGACAATTGCAGACCATATAAAATCAAAACTTAAATTTGGTAGCTTATATATCATGTTTGGTAGCTTTCAGGCCATCTATATGTGGGTACATTTCTAAAACTTAAAATAAACTTTTAGCACTCGAGCAGCCGCATTTAAAATGTACAAAAATATCCATGACTCACATTGTACGTAGGAGACAGAAATTTTTAACCAATAAAGTGCTGTTAAGGAAGAGAATGTGCTTTCACCCTGATGTCTTCAAGAACTAATATCAAAAAATACCAAAATCAAGTAGAAAATCATGATGTTTTTTGTTTGTTTGTTTGTTTTTTACGTACCATGCAAATACAATGATCACCAGGTGAGGGACCCCTTCCTAAAATATAAAGGCAGCTATTTTCATGTGTAAAAATCCATTTATACTGGATACGAAATATATGATCTTATACACCAAAATGTTATGTCAAATTATTAAAAAAATTTGCATATGATTTTTTTTTCTTAATCCTTAGCACCCTTTAGCAGCTATAAGTTTCTTCATTTATAGTCATTCAAAAATGTAATTTTAAAATGATAATTTTAACAGTAACATGCAGTACATTGCTAATATTTCATTACTGTATAGTAGAAATTGTATTAGTGCCATATTTGTTCTGGAGGGATCCTAAAAGTGTGAAACATACTTTCATATTTCAATCAAGACAACCCTCAAAAAAAAAAAAAAATTAACAGCATTAAGAATGGAGTATAGGTGGGATTGATTTTAGCAGACTAGAAGCATTCTACAGAAGCAAGCTAATTATGAAGAAAACCACTGTAGCAGATTAAGATGGGTGGTGCTGGGGTGGAGGTAGGTTAAAAAAATTCTCATGGTGCACAGTGGTGAACTTGACCTGGGGTGCATTTCACAAAAGCATGATTAGCCAAGTGTGGTTGCAAACTCCGACATTACCAATATATTTCAGCGATCCAAAGTTTCCCAAAACCAAACAAACATTCACAAAGAGCAACACAATCTTGTGTGCCTGGAACTACAGTTCTCAATCTGTGGTTAAAACCATAATTTCTTGGTAGTGTGACGTGTATTTAAATAGATCATGACAAGCATGAACCAATGTGGTTCAAACAACGGTTTTAGGAAGCAGTCATGAATAGTTGGTTAGTTTTGCCATTGATGCATCATATCATTCAGTGAGTTATGAAGCTATACAGGAAACGCACCCCTGGTAAAGATGTATGTAGATAGGAAAGACAGATTGGCTGCGCGCTGCAAGGTACAGTAAAGTAGGGAGAACCTGGCATTACAGATCTAGACAGGTGGTGCTGTGGTTGAAGAGGGCTACAGAAAGTTCTCATGGCAGAAGTAAATAAGGCTGGACAGAGTATATAGGACAAAGTACAGACTGCCAGTTCCCTTAGACATCACAGCGCAGGATAGTCTGTAAGTTGTAACCATTTCATGGCGTTGCTAAAGAAATGAGAGATAAATAAGAACACTGACAAAAAAAAAAAAAAAACGGAAAACAACAACTATACCACAACAATACAGAGTGATGTATGGAGAGACAGAGGCGTGGATGGATGAATGATTAAAGGGCGGATGGATTTAGTGATAGAGATGAAAGTGAGGCCTTTGAAAGCCAGCTGTTTACAAAGACTCATCGCATCAGATTTTTAATCCTGTTAATGATAGGGTATCATCACGGTAGAAAAAAACAACTCTAATTAAAATCTGCACAAGATGCTTGCAGGAGTAGGCGTCCTCACCCATTGTTAAAGCTGCTATAATATCAAAAAATATCATTTTGTAACATTTAATAAAGGAGATATTAAACACGAGTGAAAAGGTTAATAACAGGCTGCATTAATGGGATTCATTCAAGTGTGGCTTAATTGCAAGCTGTGTTCAATAAACTATTAATCAGACGTTATGCTGAATACAGCTTCTCCATCTGCAACACACTAATTGAGTAGGAGGCGTCCCCTGACCCTTGGCCATGGATACTAGATGGATGGGCCTGTCTTCTACTTCTTGTGTAGTTCAATAAAGTATCGGTGACTGCAACTGTTGGAAGCCAGTAGCTTCTGCTAGTGTTTTCGTTATGTTCAGGAAGCAGACTATTGTTTCTGTGTGTGAACATCTGCTTACAGTGCGTGTGTGCAGTATGGATAAAAATAATCCTAGATGATTCAGTTGTTTCTGTTCCTAAATATTCATTTTGCTAGCGAAGGTAGGGTGAGAGAAAAAGTGTAAAGCCTTGTTAATGGCACATGCAATTAAGTGTGAGAACAATTGCGGGTTGCATATTCTCACTTTTTGAGTGGTTTGCATGTTTTTAATCAGTACAGTAACACGAGATGATGTCACCTGCTTAAACTTTAACTGCTAGTGTTGCTGCTGGACTGTGTCACTTTAGAAAAATGAGTTATTTATGCACATTTAATGCTATAATTAATAATATTTGAGTTGTTTTATTTTTATACTGTGGACTATTTTCTTGCCTCCTCGAAGAAGTGCCCCTGATACACACCATGTTTGGGGTCAGTAAAAAATATATAGAGATATATAAATTATATATAAATATATTTAGATATAAAGATGTTAGTGCTAATATTAGTACCGTTACTTTTAAATTGTAATAATATATCACAATGTTAATGTTTTTACTCTATGCTTTACTTACAGATCTCACACTTTTGACTGGTACCATGTAATTATTATATATTATACTTATACTATACTTATATATTATACTTATATTTTCATAACTGTGCATATATATATATATATATATATATATATATAGATAGATAGATAGATAGATAGATAGATACACACACACACACAGTTTCTTATCAGTTCTTGCATCCACTGCACTCATACTTTATATTGTGCGGTCTTCGGTCTCTTTTGATCTAAAAATTTTACATTTTGAAATTTTAAAACTCGTAACTTCATCGAAATGGTACGAAACTTGGTGACTTTTATGGCATTTGGTATGTGAACACACAAAAAAATTGAGGGCATGATTCGAAAAAGCTAAGTGCTTGTAAAAAAAAAAAAAAAAGTCACACACATGGTCTACGGTCAAAAATAACTGACCATAGGAAATGAATGGGAAATGGCAAAAAAAAATTGAAAATACAGAAAATCTTTGTGTGTACAATCTACAAATCCCCAACGATGCAGAAAAAAAAATTGCACACCAATGAAGGGGTGAAACTCTAAAACATCTAGAGTGCAAAATCAACACACCCACTCACACATCACACACACACACTTGTACACACACACCCCTATGAACTAGTGTGCCTGTAACACAGCAACTATGTAAAATAAAATAAATAATTCAAATACAATTTAGTAAAAAAGTAGACAGCAAGGAAGGGGTTACACTCTAAAAACATCAAGAGTGCAAAACAGACACGTCCACTCACACACATTCACTTACACATACTCACAGACACACACACACACACACACACACACACACAATTATACACACTCAAATGAATTGGTATGGCTATAACCATATAGCCAAAATGAGTCTGAAAGCTTAAATAAGAGGTTGAAATCAGATCAGACCCAGAGGGATTAAGCTCTGATAAAGCATTCCTGTTTATTTTTGTTACATTTTTATAGAATTTTAATGCTTTGTATAACAAAATGCTTTCTGTGTTCAGGTTTGACTGTAGTAATAATAATTCAAAAACTGACACTTCAAATCAACATTTAAAAAAAAACCTTGTCAAAAAACAGTCTTTGAGAATGCCCTGATCCCTTTTGACTGCAAAGACCATGAGTGTGATTCCCAAATAAAGACCGCACAAGGGTTTAAGTCTCTAATGTGCTTCACTATCCGTAGCACATAAATGCTGCCTATGTAAAGCATTTCAAATCAGTCACTTTGATAGTAAGACAGCTCCTCACTAGGTTTTGGAAAATACCTTTTTGTTCTATGTGTGTACGTATGTTTCAAAGATTTGAAAGAGTGAATATTTGAAGTGCTGAAATGCTGATAATGCTTTACTGCATCAAACGGATCAGATCTGATCTCTGCTGGATGCATCCTGCCTATCTGGCAGTCATCAGGGACATTCAGAATGAACTCAGTTCTCATTCATCAGCACACTCTTTTTGTCCATCTGTTGTCTCATTGTTGCCTGACTCACTTTCCCCCCATTGTTCAGTCATGTCACCTTCAGTTGGGAAGCGCTAAACCTGGTTATGCCTTGAGCACAACTTGTGCTGATGTGTAAATGCAGCCTCAACCCAGTTCTTACAAGAACTGCTGTGCTTCAGGGACAGAGTGTCACAGCACTTTTATCTGTTATCTGTAGGTGGTTCTCATTACTCTGACAATCTACGGATATTAACAATCTGGGTTACCACAACTCTAAACATCAAATGACCAACAAGCCTAGTCTGAACTGTGGCAAAGTGGGTAGTGCACATGCTCACAATGCATAACAGTTGTTTTGCTCGTAGGGATGCAGGTTTAGGTCTGGCCTGTGTCATGTCCCATTCCCATTTTTTCTGCTTGCTTTGCTGTCTCAATAATAAGGGCAAAATGCCCATCCAATAAAAATATTAAATAAATAAAAAATAAAAAAAACTAGCAACTACGTAGCACCTACCCTTCCATTCATAAAGTATAAATGGTTATTTATTTGTCCTTGTATTGTACATCAACATAAAGAGTTCAATGTACCTATACAATACAGCTCATCAGACTAAATGGACAGAGCCGTGTCCTTGTCTTTCACATTAAAATAATATTTCAGACACAGATTATCTAATTATTTACTCTCCCTCATTCAATTTCAGACCTGTATGACTTACTTCCATGAAACAAAAGGAAGAAAAAAATTGATGGTAAAAACAGCTTTAACGCAAGCTTATCACTGAAAAATGACTGAAATGTTGGCCTGTACCCAGCATAATGATATTATACAGCTTCTGTGTTAGAGACTTGTAATATATCACAGTTTTATTGATTAAATTTATGACCTAAACTATTGCTGCTTTTACCCACAAACACTTAATGCTCTGAATGGAAGACAAAAAAAGTCTCACATTTCTAATGATAAAATTATGTTTCGATGAGAATAATCATTTAAATAGTGGCAGACATAAAAATTTGTCTTTGAGAAAATGAGATTCCAAACAGAATTAGATTTATTCAAACATACATCAAATAATTAAGATTAAATAAATAAACAAACATATGTATCCATTCTGTTTTTGAAAGTCTCTTATGTAAACTGAGGCTTTTTGTGAACAAAAATACAGTAAAAACAGTAATATTGCAAAATATTATTACAATTTAAAGTAACTTATTTTATTTGAATATATTTTACGTAATTTACTCCTGTGATGACATAGACATTATCTTTATTAACAAACTGCATATTTGAAGTCTAAAAAACTACATTCTGGCCTAAAAAACTCTTAAAACTACATTCTGTGACACAAAAACAGTAATATTTATAAAATTATAAATACTGTAAGCAGAGTGATACAAGCAGTGAAGCAGTTGGAGTTCCGATATCACTAGAATATTGCACTCCTCTCAGCCAATCAGATTCGAGGACCAGAAAAAAATCTAGTTTAAGCGACGAATGGAGCTCAAGCATAGTTCAGGCCAGAGATTATTTTACTATAGGGAGATGAGAGGGTCTGTATTTCTTACTATTGGAGAAAGTGTAACGGATAACTTGGATCACGTGTGCCGTAATAACCAATCACGTTACAGCCTTGACATCACTGAATTTCAGTCAGAGTTGTGCGACACTCAATTGCCGTTTACGGATACCATAAGAATGAATGAGAAGTGCCGTAAGCTGAATCCCACCTGTTGCAAAAAGTCAGTGACTTCTCTTATAAAACGGCTTTTTTCGTGGTAAACTCTAAAAATAGTTCAATCCAAAAGTATTGTTTAGTGTAAATCATGTTAAAGATTAGCAGATAGGCTGTCGATTCATTAAATTATAAGCCGTTTCCTCTAAAAAGCTGTTTATTCCAAGTAATGAAGCCTCTCCTCCATTGACATCCATTAAAAAAAACGGCCTCCGGTTTCCTTTCCCACGTACTGCCAGACCGGAAGCATTAGCTTTAGCCGTTACGCTTTTTCGGCTAATGGTTGCAGGCTTGCCTTCTAGTGGCTTTGGCTCAGGCAGACTACGGCGTGACTGCAGCATCAGCTGACGCTCAGCTGATCTTAACTCCTCCCACTACAATTAATAAGATATTTAAGATCATCCTTACTCACACTTGCCATAGTCTGTTGCACAGACATGTGCTTAGTCAGCCTTGAGTTCTGTCACACAGACATGCGCTAAAACAGTTTTAGTCTGTCGCACAGACAAACGCAGAGTCAGTTCAGTTCTGTCGCAGAGACACTTGCTTCTCGTTTTGCTCTCAACGGAGGCGGACGCATATTTTCTCTCTCCCTGTCCTCCCCCTTATCTTCCCTGCTTGCTCTCTTGTCTCGTCTATTGTCTAATATTTGAGAGACTCTCTCTGGACTGCTCTCCAAACTGAAAAATCATGGATTTGATCAACTGGTCTTTAAACGCAATTGACACCATCTTCTCGACGAGAAGCTTGGGTTCGGGGGAACCCGTTTGCCCTGCAGGGACGTTTGCAGCTGGCTACACGATGGACGCGTGGGAGAGGTGGCGGGTCGTGTGTCTGGCGATTCTTTCCGTGGAGGACATTGAAGATATCTACCTATTCGGAACCATGATAACAGGTCTTCTGCTGATTGGATTAGGCTTTGCCCTGGGTTATCGAAGAATTCAGAAAACGGGAACAGCTGTCCAAAGCCTCACAAGGCTGCCCGTTTTGATTGAAGCAGTGGGCAGAGCGGTCAGCATTGAGACTGAGACTATTAACCGCAATATGGATTCCATCACGGAGAAGCTCACGGCTTTGCAAAGGAAAATTGATGGTTTTGTGGACCAGAATGGACAAAGAGAGTAGCCGTGGAAATTTGGAATGCGGCTACTCGCCCCAAGACCAAACATTTGCAATCTTATCTTTTCGGCTCCCCCTAAACCAGCACTGGCCTTGGCCAAGGCCGCTGTTGGAAAACAACCCGGGAAGAGCACTGCAGTGAGACGCTCTTGCTTTCCTCCCCCATTCCACAGACATTTGCTGACTACACACAGACTTTACATATATATACAGATATGCATTCACCTCCCCACCCCCCGATCCATCGCCTCCGTCGCTTTGTACCGCCAGCCTGACAAGCGGGTCCGTGACCAGCGCTACACTGGCTGCAGGACCGGATGGCCGTTTGCCGGAGCTGGATCACCTCCCCTGTTGCAAAGTTGTGTGTCTATGTTGTATTGATTATGTGCTTTTTGTTGCTGAGGTGTTTTTTCTGTTCTCACACTGTACTCCCCAAGGAGAATAGTCTGGGGGTTATTTTTTTCTCCTCCCCTTCCTCATGTTATGCTGTATTTTTCTTCAACTCCCTGTCTTCCTGTCCTGTCTACCCCCATTGTCATATTGTATGTATGTGTATGTATGGACAGGTTGATGGCTAATTTCGCTGGTACTTGTGACTAGTGACAATAAAGGGCTACTACTACTACTACTACTACTACTTCGGCTCAAGACAGCTTCTAAACACTAACTCGTTGTACAGATACTCGCTTATCAGTCTTCTAGTTCGTCACAAACACTCACTCAGGACAGCTTTCAAAAAGATTTAAAGGATGCTGACCTTACAGATTTCACTTCATCAGATTCCGGTTGCGTTTTGAACACACGATTCACCACATCGACCAGTATAAGCAGCTTAATTTGGAAGTGACTATAATTTCGATCGAGATCGTAGCCTACATCATTAAGAAGATCAAGTATCCTCAACAGATGTGGATATACTTCACTCTCCATTCATCCAAACGTGTCTTCATGAAGCTGAGCCAAGTTTCTTTTTCATACTCATGCTTAAAGTTATCAGGTATTGGCAACACGCTTGTTGCTAAGCTTAATTGCTCATTACATGCTGTCGCTATAGTCTTCTGATCTCGTTGGCCATAGCTTGTTGGAAACTGCTGTTACTTAAAGCTATTTAGTCACTATTTGGAACCTACTGTTTACCAGGATTTATGTTTATCATTGGGAACATTCTTGTTGTAAAGGCTAGCTGTGTTGTAGCAAATATGATGTTGAACAAGCTTCTGTTTGTTATTGAAAACATACTTTTGCAGTCGTTTGGTTATTGTCAATATGCTCAATACTCTCTGGTGTTATGGGAAACATATCATTGCTTAAGCACAATTTGATTTCTAAGTAGTGTGGAATCATGTGAAGTATCTATTTTCAGTGAGTAGCTAAAGCTGTTTGAGTCGCTAAATATCGCTAGATGACGTTATATGCCATTTAGAATATTCATTACCTGCATTGCATTCTACCTAGTGTCAGCATTTTATTGTTACTTCTCTGCTACTCTCTGTGCTCACATAATGGATTTAATACAGCACATTGCATAAACCGTTTATATATTTGTTGCCGTCAGACAGTTTGAAATAGTAACTGAAATGCTCTGTTAAATTCTGATTTATAATCCAGATGTTGTCTGACAAATCTCTATATACATAAGACTTTGCTTGTCGCTAGGCATTTGGGAAAGTCACTAAAGGGTCTGAAAGTCGTTATCTAGCAATAAGTCGCATAATTGTTAACACCGGTGGGAGGAGTGCAGCGTGCAGAGTGGCCAGTAGGTCCCGCCTTCTAAGTTATGAGCCAGTTGCTGATGGATTAAGTTGCTTCGGCTGCTGTTGGAGGCTCCAGTTGCTCCAGTGGAGGCTGCCGGTGCTCTGAAACGTGCATTTAGGACAGCGCATAAGCATTGACTGGTCAGCCTGAGAAAACGCAATTTCGTGATTTGTGTGTTTAGAAACCATTATGAGACAGTCATTGTCAGATTTATTGGTGATTTTAATGACCTTTGGAGTAGTGTTTCCCCGTTCAAGGATAGAGAAGCTGAGCTGCTTAACTGAGAGGCGTTTCAAGGACTGATTTGCGTGAAGTGACTCGCCTAGAAGGGACTTTGATGACACAGACATTTCACTGGCTACATGTGACTTCATTTCAACTGTGCTTTAGTCTGATTTCAACTATTAAGAGGGTCCACATTAACACAGCTATTTAGCCTATTAATTCTTCACACTTTTTCTCTAGGGCTGAAGACTGGCATAGCTACAGTTGTAATTATTCTTAAATCGCTCATTTAACGATAGTGTAATAATGCTATTTATGCTAGCACATCATCATCTTCGGTTCCCTTAATGGCTACGTCAAAAGAGGCAATGCTTGCCTAGCTTCCCGTGTAGCTACTTCATTTTGTTGTGGGGATAATAAGTCAAGCATTATTTCTTCCTCTCATGGAGTTATTCAACGTTATGTCTGATATACATCAATTTTCTAGTTTATCCTCACCAGTTGTCTTACCAGAGAACAGCAGTCCTGATCATTATTGAAATATGCCATCTCCACCAGCCGAGACAAGCGTATCCACTAAAGTGACAATCAGCCTGAACGCAGAGGCCGGAAAGTTGAACAGAGTAGACCAATAGATGAGAGTGGGAGGTACACAGACCAAGTCCACTGATGGTTCGAGGACAGCTGATTGAGGAAGTGCAGTACTTTATCAACCTTGTGAGCATAGTGGCCACTGATAGAGGGACATAGGCTGAATCAACAGCCGAATACGGAAGATCAACAGAGACATAGAGACAGGCTTTCCAAGAAGACATGGAAGACATTGATATCCAATGGGAAGATGTGGATAATCTGGCCATGGAACGTCTTGTTGCCCATCGTGCCAACATGTGACCTGATCTGATAATGGTGAAATCTCTGTAAAGTAAGAAGCTACTCTCTTTATATATTAAGGCATTCCACCTCTCCTAACCATTCAAAGAGTGCACTCCCTGAATGATCTTAGAACTGAACTTACTACGTCTTTGTGTTGGGGGTTCAAACCTCAGTGAGGTTTGCCTGTGGATAGCTCAGAATCTGAACCCTTCAGTGCGAAGCCTGCCGCCAAATATGAAGTTCAGGACCTCTACAATATTCTGATTCGAACAGAGGGGTCCTGACTAAAATCTAGTTTGAGTGACGAATGGAGCTCAAGCATAGTTCAGGCAGATCACAGCGTGACTGTAGCATCAGCTGATGCTCAGCTGATCGTAACTCCTCCCACTACAATTAATAAGATATATAAAATCATCCAAACTCACCCTTGCCATTGTCTGTCACACAGACATGCGGTTACCCTCCTCCATCCCCAACTCCTCCTTATGCAGATACATGATCACTTAACTGCTCGCCCACGGAGATATATCATCTATCCAGCTTGAGCATGTTGCTCAAATTGTCCAATATTATCCACAGTACTGTGTTACTCTACTTGGTATATATAACTGTGCATATTAAAATATCTGGCAATTGCTTAGGCTTCAGGGGGGTTCAAACCTCAGTGAGGTTTGCCTGTGGATAGCTCAGAATCTGAATCCTTCTTTGGTGTATACATACCAAAAAGCATATATGCTTTTGGATTTGGAACAATGTGAGGAAAATAATGAACATGAACTATCCTTTTTACTCATCTGCATTTAGCGTACATGTTGACATTTTCAATGTGTTGGGGGCAGTCGTGCCCTAATGGATAGAGAGTCGGCCTTGTAACCCGAAGGTCGCGGGTTCGAGTCTCAGGTCCGGCAGGGATTGTCAGTGGGGGGAGTGAATAACCAGCGCTCTCTTCCACCTTCAATACCACAACTGAGGTGAAACCTTTGAGCAAGGCCCCAACTGTTCCCCGGGCACCGCAGCAATATCACTGCTCACTGCTCCAGGTGTGTGTTCACGGTATATGTGTGTTCACTACTTTGTGTGTGCACTTGGATGGGTTAAATACAGAGCACAAATTCTGAGTATGGGTTACAATTCTTGGCCACACGTCACACATCAGTTCACTTCAAATGAAATGCAAGTACAGATCAAGGATGTCCAATTCTGGAGGGCCGATAATCTGCAGAGTTTGGCTCCAACCTGCACCTACACACTTGCCTGAAAGTTTCTAGGCCTGCGTCCAA
>JAFVLL020014822.1:0-30000 GCA_021397915.2 Tor tambroides | reverse complement strand
CACATAGCTTTTAATACACAAATGTGGGTCATTGGTATGCTTTTCCATAAAAGAGCCTGTTTGTCTCCTAACACTTTTTTATTCTTCTTTTTTTCGTTCTCTCTTTAAGACAGGCCTCTTCGCAAACTGCCACGTCAACACAAAGTGTGGTAACAGAGAGAGACGTTCGCTGTCTGTTTGGATCTTTGAGCTCCGCCAACAAACCAGCACTTAGCATACTGTTGTCTTGACGGGGCACATAGATACACTGCTCGTCAGTGGTCCACCAGCCGGCCTCGACCCAGCAGCTGTGCTCTGGTGACAAGCTAACAGCTGCTGCCAGGCCTCAGAAAGGCACACTATAGCAGATCACTTCATTCATAATTCGAGGACAGAGAATATTAGGCAATAACGTGTGGAACACCAGACAAAACTGCTGATGATGATGAAAAAAGGGAATCTTAAATGTTCCAGAGGGACAAGCTATTCTCCAAAAAGTGGAGAAAGAAATAAACTTATAAAACACAATATCACCTTTGTTAAGTACATTAAAGGTGATATGTGGATTTTTTTTCACAAAACTGCTGCAGATGATGAGAAAGGTTACAGGGGGATAAGCTATTCTCAGAAAAGTAGAAGAAATAAACTCATTAAACAATAAGATACAACATCACCTTTTTCTGGATGTTGCTGATGAAACTGATTTGCTTGCCATCAAGTCACTTTTCCTCATTGAAATGTTTTCCTTCCAAAAACATAAATAGTTATCCAAATTTACACTCACATGATATAAGAATAAGAACCACCCATGCCAGCAGCCCTAGCTAGTCTCATTCAAAACACATGCTTCTATATTTTGGCAAATCTCCAAAACTGAACCTACAATTCCCTGCAATTTCTAGATAAAATGAACACTAGAGTTAAACACCACTTGTATTCCTCATCATAGAACTTATGATTACAGGGTGAATTATTTGTTAATAAAGACTTATTTTGAGCATTTCCTTGCACAATAGTATGTTATGACACCAAAACACTTTTACCATGGTGCATGATTTGTAAACTAATACATTTTGACGTTGTGGTGCATCACATAACCTTTGTGTTTGGCTTTTCTGTCATAGTAAACTTGCTTGCTAGCTCACCTGGTAAAACAAGCAAAAATGTCATAGTTGCTTTAGCAAATGAGATTTTTATCTCATATTTTCTCATTGGTTAAGTGAAGGGTTTAATGTAGGTGGCAGGCCTACATTATCGTCAAATGCAATAATGTATTAACCCTTTAGCACCAATCACCAGACTTTTCAGTTCTGAACTGCTGCAAAATGTACAACACCCAGTTTAAGAAAACATTGCCACACTCACATTTATCTGTTTCAGATAATAGTGACCTCACTTTTAGCACCAATTACTGCAAAAAGTGAAAAAGTTAAAGTGCTGAACAACATGCAACAAGCAGCACAATATTATTTTGTAGCAATGTCACCACAGGTACGTTTTTACAATGAGCCTGTGTTGTTTATTTTGCATGACCACCTGACCAGTCAAACAGCCTACATATTTTTGCTTAATAAAATGCCAATTACAGGACACTTTCAATAAAGGAATAAATAATTAATGTCTTTTTGCAAATAATGCATTTCTAGAATAACTTTAATATACTATTTTTGCATGATACTGCATCCATACCTGCTGCTGTCCAAGACTACTGCCTTGTCAGCCAACACAACATAAACAATTAGCCTACTGCTAACTTTAACTTCAGGTGCACATCTAGTAATTTATACAGTGAGTTTCAAATGAAATATAGCCTATGTATGTATTTAAAACATAAACAACTTTTAAACAACTAAACAAATATTGCCATTTTACAGCTGCAATGGTTTAGCTGACAAACATAACCTAACATGAGTTCCAATTACAATAAACAATTTTAAAAGACTTAAATGACTATAAATGACTTTAGTAATTATAATAATATACTATTATAATTATTAAAAACAAAATAGTTTAGTATACATATTTACAAGGAGACTATGCCATTGGAAAAGCTTTTGCTTTTCCAATGCACATCTACTATGATCAGCTCTTTTAGTAACTTTCTTCTAATTTCAGTCAAATCCACCAAACATTCGCATGCTGAAGATTATATTACTTCTGGATTAAAGTTGAAAGCTAAATTAACTTACGAATCAAAACAGGACCCACGCCAACCGAGAATCACAAATGAATTATCCACAAATGATTCTTTTTTAATTCCTTGATTTCACAATTATTAAAAATAGCATGTTTTACAATGTATTGGAGTAAAAAGTAACATTATTTAACCTAGAGAATGTGTTAAGTAAAAAGTTAAAATGTAAAAACTGATAAAATTACCTCTAAAATTAGGTATGCAAAAACAAAAAAACTGTGAATAGATTAACAAAATAATTAAATAATAATAAAAAAAAAACCATTGAAGAGGCTGAGAGAAATCAAACAGAAATAATAATTTTGAATTAATCACCAAGAAAATAAAAAGTACCCAGCCAAAAAAACAAAACAAAACAAAAAACTTACTACAGACTACAAGTTAATGCAAGGGCTTTTTATGCCCTTCAGACAGTGGGGTATAATTGAGAACATGACTACATGAACTTGCAGTTTGCTGACTTACCCCTTCACATACCCAGGAACAATAACACACTCATTGTTCATTAAAAATAATTCAACCGATGCAGGTTGAAGAAACATTTGTTTTGTACTGAGCAACAGCAAATTATATTTTCTATATTCCTTTCATATTCTCTCTCTCCCTCTCTCTCCCTCTCTGTCTCCTTGTTTGTGTAGCTTTGTGAAGGCAACAAGTTGAAGGGTAATTACCTCTTCATTATGTAGAGGAGAGGAAAAAGAGAGGAAAAAGATGTAGCAGTCTGTCAGCTGTCCTGGTCTGAAAGGTCAAAGTGGGAGAAGGCAGTGGGAGAGAAAGGCCAGCAGTGACGTGTCCCATTCAAAAACACGTGGCACGTCACAAGTCTTCATCACAGCAGAGACAGCTCACTGCACTGCTCTAACCAAACTGCAACTGCAATTCAAATTCAATCAGTCTGTGAATGGCATCTTTCAGGCGAGTTAAATCTTCTATGCAATTGTTCTCACAGTCATTCTAATGTGATGGGTGACTGACTGTTTAGAGAGAGAAGGTCAATAAAATACGCCCTGTTTTTGCAAATATCTGAACTATGACAAATGTCAACTATACAATCTGAGGGGAAAAATCTGCGTAATTGCTGTAATTACTATTAAAAACGAACAGATTTTCCCAATTACGATTTCAATATCTGAGAGGCTGCCAATATCTGATTTATCTTATGCAAACGAAGCATTCATAATTACTCTAATGAGGCTAAACTGTGCAGATAATCATAACATCTGACTTTTATTATGTCTTTATCTTGTTGAAAAAAAGATACATTTTCTTAGACAAATGTAATTAATCAAAATATACAGAGCACTTTTATGGTGTGAAAGCAGATCAACCAGATTTCTTCATTATCTTTTATGAACATATTTAATTAAGTCAATAAATCTAATGTAGTAGTTTTATTTGGACAAAGCCAAGTTAATAGAAAATCGGATGAAAAAAGATTCAGTTTGAAGCTAGACTAAAAAAGTGCCAAAAGATGCAGCTGTTATGTTTTTAGCAGAGGTAAAATAGGTCACGGAAAGTTTATCTTCCTCTTACACTATCAACCATGTATCAGGAATGTCTCAGATCTGTATCAGCTGAACTAAATTCAAAATGGGCGCTTTGTGCCGTCAAGGGTATATGTGTGAAAAAGAATTTGATTTCATCTCCTTTTAAAATAACCATAAAATAAAATCAGCAAAGTTATTTAAAGTTGAGCAATACTATTTGCTTAATACATCTACTGTATATAAATATAAAACTAAAAGTTAGTACTATTTTAATTGCATTTTTGGATTTTGCATTTATTATGCATTGTCAATAGTTCTAAAAGAAGGCAAAGTGATACAATTGAATTAGTGGATCTGAAGTAAGGTAACTACAACAATAGTTATTTTTCGGTTATGATATAATTACAATGAAAGAGCTGTTTCTTTCCTTTTGAACAGCTGCTCTGCCACCCTCACAAGACCTGAACCCAACCTGTTCAGCAATTTTTTTGGCTGATCTTCATTGCCATGGAACTAAATCAAACAAATGCTCAGATTTACTAACTCATGCCCTCCAACTTTCAAAACATCAAAGCGGCTGCTTTAATCGAACTAAAAAGATTAAGTTCAATTAATATTTTGGGTGAATACAGATTGACAATTCTGTCAATAACATGTTTGTGAGGTTTTTTTAGCCTCATACTCTTACTATTCTCTGCCAAATCAATCATTCTATGTCATCCTTCACCCATCCTAGTGATATATTTGTTCCAGATATTATTTCTTCTGCGGATGCTGTAGAGCTGTCCCATATGCAAATATATGTACATATAATAAATTTCCATATATTATATTGTCATATGAAGTAAAAACATGCATGAATCAAGAAACTGGAACAATTACATATATTAACATTTATGTCTAACCCTATCAAATATCTTTATGTATGTACATTTTTAGACATATAGCCTATATCATGTACTGTACATGTACAGTATCTCACAAAAGTGAGTACACCCCTCACATTTCAGTAAAAATGTTAGTATATCTTCTCAAGGGACAATACTACACAAATGAAACTTGGATATATTTTAGGTTAGTCAATGTGCAGCTGCATAGAAGTACAAATTTACTGTCCTCTAAATATAACTCAATGTATAACCATTATTGTCCAAATAACTGGCAACAAAAATGAGTACACCCTAAGTGAACATGTCAAAACTGTGTCCAAAGTGTCAATATTTTGTAGGGGCACCATTGTTATCTAGCACTGCCTTAATCCTCCTGGGCATGGAGTTCACCAGAGCTGCACAGGTTGTTGCTGGGATCCTCTTCCACTCCATAATGATATCACAGAGCTGCTGGATGTTAGACACATGGTGCTTCTCCACCTTCCACTTGAGGATGCCCCACATGTGCTCAATAGGGTTCAGGTCTGGAGACATACTTGGCCACTCCATCACCTTCACCTTCAGCTTCATCAGCAAGGCAGCTGTCATCTTGCGGTGTGTTTGGGGTGGTTATTATGTTGGAAAACTGCCGTTTGGCACGGTTTCTGAAGGGAGGGCATCATCTTCTGCTTCGGAATGTCACAGTACATGTTTGAATCCATGTCTCCCTCAATGAACCGCAGCTCCCCAGTACCAGCAGCACTCACGCAGCCCCACATCATGATGCGACCACCACCATGCTTGACTGTAGGCAAGGCGCAATTTTCTTGGTACTCCTCACCAGGGTGTCTCCACACCTGCTGGACACCATCTGAGCCAAACAAGTTTACCTTAGACTCATCAGACCACAGGACATGGTTCCAGTAATTCATGCTTTTGGACAGGCTGTCTTCAGCAAAGTGTTTGCAGGCTTTTTTGCGAGCCAGCTTCAGAAGAGGCTTCCTTCAGGGACGACGGCCATACAAACCGACTTGTTGCAGTGTGTGGCGTATGGTCTGCGCACTGACAAGCTGACCTTCCACTTCTGCAACCTCTAAAGCAATGCTGGCAGCACTAATGCGTCTGTTTTTTGATGCCAGCTTCTGCATCTGACACACAGCACAAAGACTCAACATCTTTGATTGACCCTTGCGAGTGAAACCTGTCTTGGAAAACCTCTGTATGACCCTGGCCACTGCACTGTAACTCAGTTCCAGGCTGTTACTGAACTTCTTATAGCCTAGGCCATCTTTGTGGAGAGCAACAATTCTAATTCTCAAATCCTCAGAGAGTTCTTTGCCATGAGGTGCCATGTTGAACATCCAGTGGTCAGTATGAGAGAATTGTACTCAAAACACCAAATTTTAACTGCTCTAAAACAAGATATACAAATTTTTATGGTCCTGTCAAGCAGGCAAACACATGAAAATGATGAATAGGACATGTGGCTTTGCATGGTTAAATGATGTACAGCTGTTATCACTTAGGGTGTACTCACTTTTGTTGCCAGCTTTTTTGACAATAATGGCTGCATGTTGAGTTATTTTCAGAGGACAGTAAATCTTTACTGCTATACAAATTGCACATTGACTACTCTAAAATATATCCAAGTTTCATTTCTATAGTATTGTCCCTTGAAAAGATATACTAAAATGACTGCCGAAATATGAGGAGTGTACTCACATTTGTGAGATACTGTATATGAATTCATAAACCTATCAATACATGTTGATTTTATATAAGTAAAGATGAAAGATGGACATTCTTTATAATGGAAACAAGGTTAAAGAACTGTTTAAGAACTGTTCAATGAATGGTTATTTTGGGAAACCAAACGGTTCATCTATGCCATCACTGTAAAACCCCACTTTTGGAACCTTTATGTAACACCATGTCTAATTTGGACACAACCGTTGTCGCTTACATCGCAATAGCTAAACCCCAAGTAGTAAATTTACTGCCAATTTTTATGTCCCCATGGTCTTCTTTGTAAAAGGTAGGCCTAACTGTTGTTAGTCTGAAACAAATTGGTAGTGGGTCTAACTTTGAACACTTTATGAACAGTAAATATAAACTGCTTCGAATCAAAGGCCATAGATCTTTACAGAGTTCTGCCATTAATCTATGTGTACCTGGAGACCTGCCAGAGGACAGGTCCTGCACAGACACAGTAAGTTGCAACAGGCATTTGAGCCTTGATTCATTTTTCTGGGAGACCAGTAAATCATGAACAATTTCAGGCACTTCTGCTTCCCAAGATTTGATGCTGTACCTGTACAAAGCTGTACCACCTAGATTTACAGTTCACAAGAAAATCATTAATTTATTTACAAGGATTATTTCTGAGAATCCTGGAAATTTTAGATACATTTCACTTATTGTTTTTCTTCTCAAAAAAAAGGAAAAATTGGAAAATTTTAAGTTGTAACTACAACAAAAATTTAATTCAATTCACTAAATACATACATATATCTGGTAAAATTAGTAAACATTTAATATTATAACCTCCCACAAAAAAGGTGAACATATGATTTTTTTACAACTGTATTTGACACTTTTTTTTAATATCCACAAACTGTAATATTACAAATTATATTACTCACAACAGTTTATTTATTTATTTATTTTTATTTTATTTATTTTATTTTATTTTTTATTTTTTTTTTGCTTTCCAGTTCAAATAGTAAAACATATAGTGCTAGAAATACCAAGCTCAGGGGTCTGAGATTCATGATCTGATAAAAATTCACATACACTTCAAGTTTGTGTATGTTCTTTCAGTAAAACCATCTGCCAAATACATTAATGGAAATAGCCCCAGAGGGTAGTTGAGAAACTTGAGAAAACTGTCTTTACTTTAGGTCTGTATAACGGCAATAAACCATAAAATATGTGGGTCAAATTTAATCCAATTTCAAGGAAACAAAATCGATTTTTCCAAAAAAAAAAAACAGTTTTTCAACTCAAAAATTGAAATGGGTCAAATATAAGTCTTAAGGAATTAAATCTTTGTCAAATACACTTTTTGCTGTCAATATTAAAAACAAGGTTTACTACAAATATTTTGTTCTTCTGAAACAAAAGCTGAGATATGACTGAGCCCCAAGAGGCATCAAAAATAGCACACCTTTCCTCAACAAGGTTCATTTTGCTATAGCACAAATAATGTGGTATGAATTATGCACCAAGTAAGTTTAATACTTAAGTTTAGGAGTTTGTACAAAACTAATTATTTACGGTGATAATCTTCAAAAATAATACTGACACCACCAAAATAAATTGGCACAGCATGATTGCAAAGAATTAATTATTTTCTAATTATGAAGCTGATCAATAACATTAAAATGTCTTGTTTATTTTAGTGAACAAATTTATTTGGCCTGAAAAAAAAGGTTGTCAAAAATAGGTTGTTTATTGCAAATTAAATTCAGTTTGTTGCTCCCACCTCAACTGGGTTTGCGACACAGGGCATACACTTTCAGAAAACTCAAAAATGTCATTAAAATATGAGTGTGACAAGTGTAATTGTTCCCCATTTGGCCCACACACCTGAAATACCCTGTACAAGCGAGTGATAAATGTGGAAACTTGCTTTGTCAAAACTATGTAAAATAGAATTTTTAGTAACTGATTAATTTTATTAGTAGTAGACATTGTAGCCTTTTAAAATGTATGTCTCTTTTTAAAATGCCTGTAATTCAAACACCAGAGAATGTGTCAAAAACATCAAGATCTTGAGTTAAATTCCCACGGAATTTGTGAACTGTTAAAATGTATATCTTGAATGCGCTGTGAGTTTCTTTGCATAAAAGTTATTGTAAAATGTACACTGGCAGCCAAAAGCCTGGAATAGTTTTTTTTTTTTTTTATGTTTTTGAAAGACATTTCTTATGCTCACTTATTTTGAAATATATTCAGATAGAAAAGTCTTTGTTGTATTTGTTGTTATTCTGTTATGGCAAGCAGGATTTCTTTTCATTCCATCAGTCAATAAATCCATGATCTTGGATTGTGTTTTTTGGAACTGTGACCATTTCATTGTTTATGTTGTTGACTAGGTCTTGAGCAGATTTTGATTTCCAAGAGCCATTACCTTGCAAATTGTATATTGTGTAAATTGTAGACATTGTGTTCTGAAAATGCATTTGCACATCATTAACATGCAATCTGTCATGTGCACTTGACTCTCACTGGTGTAGTTGGTGCCTGGCAGAAAAGACTGTATTATGAAAAACCAGTTGGTAAACTTGTACATTGTACATTTTTGCAGTGATCCAATGATATCAGATGATGTGTTTTAATCTCTGCACAGATGTTCTTTACAGCTTTTGGCTTCTCTTGTGTTTCTAGGTCTGTTAATACTAGTTAGTATTAATAATAGTGTTAATGCACATCTAGATGTCCATGTACATGGGATTTATATGCAGATGAAGTCATGAATAATACAAAAAGATATTTAAAGCTCCGTTTTGGTTGCTTCATGGAGGAAACCAGGTAGAAAATAAAGCTAAAGCAATCTTATGCTACTCTGGTTTTATAAAGGCTATCTGGTAGCTTTCAGAAATCAGAAAATTCTTGGAAACTTTTAAACTCAAGGCCACAGGTTTCTTTATATTTGGGGTGTGTGTGTGTGTGTGTCAGTGTGGGGGGTGGGGGGGGGGTGTTGGTGATGTGCTAAAAAAAACTTTAAAAATGACTGAACAACCAGGTACAAGGAAACACAGTGGGTCAGACTTTTATGAACCCAGCTAACAAATATTTGTTTAAAGAATGTTTAGCTAACATTCCCATTAAGATATGAAAACATTATTTCTGAATTTCCGAACATTCTAAACGTTAAAGGAACATTCCATTTTATAATTTTTAAAAAAAATTATGGGAAAGTTACCTTTGAATGTTGTATAAAAGCTATAGTAGTTGTTTGATCACAGGGAATTTACTAGCAGATCGAAAAAAACATTTAAAGTTGAAACTAAATGTTCATAGAAAACGTATATCAAAACATCAAGACTATCAACCAACACAATTTTTTTTTTAGTAAAATATTTACTCTTAATCAGGAGAAGAAAAAAAAGAAAATGTGAAAATAATTATGAAAATATCAAAATGTATTAAAGATATGTCATTTTAAAAATAAATAAATAAATAAGATTCAGCTTTGTACTGATAAAACAAGACCTATGAATGCAATTCATCTCATTCGTTATAGAGCATGTACTTTTGGCAAAAATATAAATATAAATATATAAATATAATATATATATATGAATAAACACCATATAAATAAACAAAAATATTTTCTGATGTAAAATGTGTTTTTTGTTTGTGTGTGCCTTTTTGTGTGTGTGTGTGTGTGTGTGTGTGTGTGTGTGTGTGTACAGGTTTATATGGTTTATGAGGACAGACATAGGTATTACAACGTGAACACTGTTTATGAGCACACTTCCTGTGTCCTCATTAACCAAACTGCTTAAAAACAAACTAAACAGTGTTTTTCTTTTTTTAGGTATAGGATTAGGGTAAGGAGATATTAAATTCAGTATAAAAACCATTGCGCCTATGGAGATGAACATCCTGGAAGCCACATACTGTATACGTGTGTGTGTGTGTCTGTGTGTTTGGTATTAGCTTTGGAGCACAATCGAACATAACCTTACATTTGTCTGCCTTGTGTCTTTTTAATAAAAAATCCTAGCATATGAATCCAAAAGCTATAATTATGATTGATTCCTTAATCTAGCATGGAGAAACAACATCTCCTAGTGTGCTAAAAAGCTGTTGAGATTTTATACTGCCTATGTTAACCAGCTAACTGGCACTGGATCAGACATGAAATGGAGAAGCAGTGTAGCTTTCTATGGTTTCGTTGGCAATCAGCTATACTACAGTGTGCTCTACAACAGACTTTCCATTGGTTGAATAGAATATTTGTAATTGTCTTTGCAGTTGCTTCAGATCAAGTGCATCTCATCACACAAAAGTAATTACTGATGATTTTAACGTTTCAGAATAGTTTTCACTAGCAGTGGCCTTAATGTGATGTTGTGTTCTCTCCTATGAAGTTATACGGCAGTGAAGAAACAAGTCACTTTCAACATCTCAATGTGAGGTTCTGTATTCCAGACTGAAACTGTGGCAATGACCTTGTAATCCAGAGACAAGCTCCCTCAGTGATAGTGTCTAGTCTATTTATACTTTCGGATATTTGTTGTGGTGGAAATAGTGACCTTGACCTTAGACGTGTTAGGACTCTTTTGGAAAATATAGCAAGTGACCCAGTACTGCTTTCTGTCTTATCACCAACTTTTGTTGATAAAATCAAGAAAATTAACATAATCAACTGTATAAAACACCTGTAGCAAAGACACTAAGGATATTATTTACAATTTGCATTAAAAGTGGATTCAAAGCCAACATGTTTGTTTGTGTTTGTAATCAGCTATATTACACATTGCATGAGTTGTCCCTTTTATTTATTAATAAGCACTCTCTTTGATATTAAGCAATACCACACCATCAAGAGCACTTTCATTTTTTAATTCTCTTTTTGATATTAAGCTCAGGCCTACACTTCCTGCTTATCAGCACGGGCACAGGTAATCACAGTTGTGACCCTGGACCACAAAACCAGGCGTAAGGGTCAATTTTTCGAAACTGAGATTTATACATCACCTGCTGAATAAATAAGCTTTCCATTGATGTATTGTTTGTTATGATAGGACAATATTTGGCCGAGATACAGCTAGCTGAAAATCTGGAATCTGAGGGTGCAAAAAAATCAAAATACTGAGAAAATCGCCTTTAAAGTTGTCCAAATGAAGTTCTTGGCAATGCATATTACCAATCAAAAATTAAGTTTTAATATATTTACAGTAAGAAATTTACAAGATATCTTGATGGAACATGATCTTTACTTAATATCCTAATGATTTTTGGCATAAAAGAAAAATCAATCATTTTGACCCATACAATGTATTTTTGGCTATTGCTACAAATATACTCCAGCGACTGGTTTTGTGGTCCAGGGTCACAATTGTGTGTGTGTGATATTGCTTTTATACAACAGTTCAATAACTGTTGAACTAAAAGTCAGTGTGACCTGGAAATTGCGACCTAATTTATTTAAGTATTGTGGTATATTTCCAAGAGAAACAAAATATTGAATGAAGGTGGGGCTTGATTTTAGCGTACCTCACCATCTCTAGTTCACAGCAGACTGATGGGTGGAAAGAAGGGGTTAAGGATGTTCTTTTCAGTCTGTCAAACTGATGTCATCAGAGAAGGAATGCCATTTTGGACACAAAATTGGCAAACACAATAGCTCACTAAATTCAAATATTTTAATGTGTACAAAGCTCAAATCAGATCCAAATATTCCTCATACACATATGAACGGAAATTACGGCTCCCGTATTACTCTCCATTACAAATGAATGACTTTTGTTCTGTCATTTGTCGGAGACTGTGAAATGTGGCTTTGTCTGTTTTGCACTGGTAATATTTTCACAGTTTTGTTCCTGAATTAATCGGCATTTTTAACAAATAAAATGAATAAATGAATCAACACCTCATTAATAAACACTGTCACTTGTCGCCACCTACTGGCGTAACAATGTAAACTGCAGAGGGAGTCACAGAAGCGAAAAAAGACCCAGTGCTGCTCAGATTTAATGACTGAAAAAAAATCATTTAACTTCAAAAACAAATTATTGGTTATCGGTATCTGACAATATTTCCATCTTGGTTTTCTCAGTAGTCACATTTTCATAATTAATTACCCTGTCACAATGAACAGGGCGGCTGCTGAAAACAACAGACGACCAGATGCTGAGAGGGCTGCTGTGGACCAGACACCACAAGTCTAATGACCTGGTCTTGATGGCCCAGTTTGACAAGCTCCAAGAGCAATACCAGTGAGACAGTGAGTAAATGTTCTTGTTGACACTATCTTCACCATTAGCGTGATATAGTCAGGCTGTCTTCTCTCCCTCAACGGGGGCCAATGTAGCATCTTCGACCAAGCAACAAAACTAGGGGATCCTTGTCTTAGCATCCCATAGTACTTCACTGTTTGACAAGTTGGCTTTAAAAGCAAACACTAAGTTTATTTTGGTAAAAATGAACATTTGAAGCACTTAAATGTCAATGCTGTTTGTTCACAGCAAGACTCTCGCTAAATACATCTGTCACTGTTTTTCTCATGTATTCTTGTTCTACTACCTCCTTTTTTATTCTCTCTCTCTTCAATAAGCTTTGTGTATGTGAGACCACCAAGATTGTGGAGATAGAGAAAGCACAATGCTGACCCAGGCCAAGCCATCCATTCATCCTGTCACACAGCAGCAAAGCAGACCACTATACCACAGCTCCGCTGTTTACTCTATCTCTCCACCCGATGGTGCAGCCTGAACGTTAGCAGACGACCTTGTGAGACTCGAAACATTGAACAATGCCAGCTCACCCACCAAACACCTTCCTACACACATGCACAAAAACCCTTCAGTGCATTATTTATGCAGGACACCAGAGTGGATTAGCAGAACACACACCATTCCGGCTTCATGAAAAGACCAGGCCGAGACAAATTCCCTATCACACAAACACACTCAACCTCACCAATACACAGGAAAAAGCATATCACACACTTTCTGGCACACAAATTCAAAAGGGCTTAAAGGGATAGTTCACCCAAAAATCTTTCTTCTAAAGAATACAAAAGAAGATATTTTGAAGAACTGTTTGTGTCTGTACAATGAAAGTCAGAGTGATCCAAAACAACTCTGGTCCCCTCTGACTTTCATTACATGGACAAACACGCTGAAATATCTTCTTTTGTGTTTCACAGAAAAATAAGTCATACAGGTTTTCCCTTCACAAGAGTTAGTGATGGACTGGAGTCGTGTGGATTACGTGTGGATTTTTTTTTTATCAGTTGTCTGGACTGTAATTCTGATGGCACCCATTCACTGCAGAGGATCCATTGGTGAGCAAGCAAATTTTCATTTTTGGGTGAACTATTCCTTTAAATGACACCAGCAGAGCACAGCCCCTCCCCCACCAGTGCCTTTGGCCTTCTCCAATTAGAAAAGCATGCTTGGTTTTAGATTTAAAGAGGAGTGGCACTAATTTCAAAAAGAGGGCTTTGACATGCATATATATGTACACATCCATGCATCGAAATCCCCTAAGCCCAAATGTCTGCAATTTCACTGCATCATATTGCACGGACCTCTAATGACCTGCTCTCTAAGGGACGTTTGACACCAGTTTGTGCATGTGTGTTGGTGAGAATGTGTGTGTGTGTGTGTGTGTGTGTGTGTGTGTGTGTGTGTGTGTGTATGGGGTTGTGCCAGAGGGGTTTTACACTGGGTTCACCCACTCAACCACTTAAGACAATGAATAAATAAAACGTCTGCCTCTCTCACGCACTCTCGTCTTAGATCCCCCTTTCATTTAATCCAACAGTGATTCAGGGAATGAGCTAGAGAGAGAAAGTGAGAGGGAGATTTCATTCATGCATTTTTCATGCATTTCTTTTTGTCTTTATCAGCTAGTGGGGTTGAATGGCTCTTTGCTAACAGTAAGAGAAAACCTCCCTTTGTCTCCCATGGCTCCTCGCGTACGTGATTTTGCCTGACTGAACATTGTGACAACATTACACACACACACTGGCACGTCTTGATGTTACAAAAGAGGCTTTTAGTGACTTTTGCAACAGACATTTACATCTTTCTTTCTACTTTTACTTCGCTGTTTGACCTTTATCATTTTGATGCCCCTGCAATACTTGAAAAGCAAATGGAAATATCTCCTGTTTTCTTATGTTCAGCGTTTTATTTTGCCCTAGTTGTAGTTCCCATTAAATGACCATTCTTAATAATAATGAGAAGAATAACAGCAATAATAGAATGCAAATGAAAATGATTTTCTTACTCAGTATTTTTGTCTTGTTTTTTGGTTAAATATCTAAACATTCTTAAATCAAGATAAAAATACTTGAGAAGCAAAATGACAAGATATAAAGTCTTGTCTTTTGACAAATTATCAAAATTAAGTGATTTATACTTATAACAAAAACAAATATCTACCAGTAGAGTAAGAAAAATGTTGTTCTCTCATTAAGTTTATATTTATGGCCCAATGACTTTTTTTTTTCTTTTTTTTTTTGGCATTTATATTTAGATATTTGCACTGCAAAAAAAATAAAAAATTACAAAAATTACAAAAATACTGCATAATTTGTGGAATGTATTATGATTTCAGATTAAAATATTTCCCTAATAACATCTATAGGTTTGAAATTAAATAAATTATTAAATGGTAATAATATGAAATAAATAAAATAATATTTATAATAGTTTTGTATAATAATAATAATTAAAATAATTGTTTGCAAATGACAATTGATCCAATAATCCAATCAAATCCCGATGCACAAAATCAAGTCCCGCCCTACAATTTTTTTTTATTTTTTTTACATTTTTCATGTTTAAGAAACCATGTCACTCAAACATATGTTACAACAGGGCGGAAAAGACGATCACAACTTCCGTTTCATGCTGACTTTAACTTTTACTCTGATCGCAGGAACTCTGGGGCTAAAAATCCACTAATTAGTCCTGAGATCCAGCGAGGTGGATAAAAACAAACACGGATGCTCTATTTTCTGTCTTTAATAGAGCTGTCTAAGGAAACAAGCCCTGTGCCACATTGTGGTTAAGCCATGGGTTTTCACAGCAATACTTTACGGTCTTAAATAAACCATTCGAGATCTGCACAAATGTTCCTGACTCATTTTAAAAGGCTACCGTGAGAGATGAGTCGGCATGGGAAAACATTTTGAAACAGTCACATGCGTTAAGTACAATGTATTTTTCAATAACATGTCTGGACAACAGCACAGGGAGTTGTCACAATAACTCTTCTACTATTAATTATCTCCGCTCGTCTCAGATTTAACCCGAGGCTCTGGTCAGAGGTCCACGTGTGCGCAAACACGCACACAAACAGCTGAGCCCCAGGAGATGGCAATATGCGTGTGCGTAGGCCAATAACTGATCCAATGCCTGAGGAAATGGTCACATCTCTAACTTCAATATCTCCCTCTTTTATTCAGCCAAGATATACCCTTCTCTCTCCTTAGCCCTATTTACGATCCTTTTCTCTCACCCCTCACATTGTTATCTCTCCTCCATCGGTAAGACATAATGTGACACGGCCGTTCTTAATTAAATTATCAGAATGCAAAATTACACATCAAATTGGATTCATGTCTAACGTGCCCAAAAGCCTAGAATACACACACTCACACACGCGCGTACATTATCTCCCTGAACATCGTTCCCCTGCGCAAAGTGTCTACACTTGTGAGGCCTGACCTTAAAGACATGAGCTAGAGAGAACGCTCTAATTTTGGTAGCGTGGAAAAAGGGCAATCGAACGAGAATAAAAAACACCACAGGGAGACCGAAGCATGAGAAAATTGAAATGACGATTAGGAAGAGGATAAGAGGCTCATTTTGTCGTTTTAGTTCACCCTTTATCCTCTGTTCTTTCATCTTTACTTTTTGTTTCTCTAATTTATATGTTCTTCTTTTAGAGTTCCTTAGCTGGTAGACTGGTAGTGCATAGTGCTAGCAAGATCACAGGCTCAACTGGCAAATTTGTCCTTTCATTTCCCTTAATAATATATGATACAATGCATCATCATTCTGTAAATGCTCAAATCATCTACATATGCTAGCAGTAAATGAAAACTGTTCTTAAAAGGAGACTCTTTTATCAGTGATATGTATTCCCTTCAATTAAACCCATGATCTTGCCATTGCTAGCACTATGCATAACCAGTCTACCAGCTACAGGAACTCTAAAAGAAGAATGTAGAAATTAGAGTCATCTGAATTTTTGCAGAAAAATTCAATGTCATTTTTTATAATTTATTATTTAAAAACATCTATAGGTTTGAAATTAAATCAATTATTAAATGGTAATAATATAAAATAAATAAAATAATATTTATCATATTTTTTGTATAATAATAATTCAAATAATCGTTTGCAAATTACATTTGATCCAATAATCCAATCAAACCCTGATGCACAAAATCAAGTCCCGCCCTACATTTTTTTTTCCATGTTTAAGAAACCATATCACTCAAGCATATGTTACAACAGGGTGGAAAAGACTGTCATTATAAATTATTACATTTCTATTATTATTCTATTAGATAAATAGAATGCAGTTCCATTTCCTCTGGATAAAGAGGTCTGCTTAATGTTTAAATGCATAAACTAATGTAAATTCTAATTTCCGAATTAAAGTAAACTTTCTTTTTTTTTTTCTTTTTTTTTAATAAATAAAAAAAAAAAAAAAAAAAAAGTAAACTTTCTGTTATCTGGATTTGTGTAGAAGCTTTGATTTAACATATGACATGCTTTTTACTGGCTAGTCAATGGATAAATATGCTAATACACTGTCAAAACAACATTCTGCATTGTGAATACAATAATGCTTGTGTGTAAAAGAACACACATTCATTAGATGCATTTCCTATGTCACTGAATGCATTCAGTGGTGTTTTTTTAAAGACTTGAATAGTCACAGTATAGCTAGGGGAAATGATGGAAACATCACATGACCAACAACTGCAATTATTATAACCAAACACAACAACAGAGGCAGGCAACTGGCAGAGTGCCATGCACAAATTAAGTCGACATAATTAAATTGAACTACTTTGTTTTTTGTGTTGCCATAGCACGAAGCATGAAGCAACTGGTTTGTGGTACCTTCAGGCTTTAGATGAGCTGACCTAGAAAACTGAAAGCATCCTTAGTGACTGGGGGAGTGTGCGCTCACTGTTTTTGCCCTAAAAGCTCAGATTTTTGAGCTGCTGACATAAACAGCGCTGGTTCAATCTCAGGTAGGGGATCAAAATCCTCTATATCACTAATGTGTACTGGAGCATAGCGCCAAATCCCACACTGCTTTAATTCAATTAGTGTACTGAAAGTCACTTTGGATGAAATATGTCTGTAAAATGGTTTCCCAGACTTTTGAACAAAAACTAGGGATTTACAATGTGCATTTCTCTGAAATGAGTTTGTATTCACAAGTCACAAAGAACTGTTATGTGAATATTTCTTCAGTGGAGCATCAGTAGTGTGAACCTTGCATACTTTGGTTCTCATTATACATCCTTTAGGCTGTACTCTCCTACTCTTATCCCCCACACATGATGCTTGTGTCCTAAGATTACATGACTTCCTCCTGTGAAGGACCATAGAGAGAGAGAAAAAAACTACACCCACACAGTGACCTGGATGTAATGTCAGAAACTAATGAAAAATGTAATAAAACTGGTATCTAGTGAGTGTTATCACCTTGAATATTTTACAATATGGGTCAAAATAAGGAACTTAAAGGAATGGTTCACCCAAAACTGAAATTTTGCAGAAAATGTACTCACCTTCAGGCCATCAAACATGTAGATGACTTTGTTTCTTTATCAGAACACACTAGCTCATCAATGTATTCTCTGCAGTCAATAGGTGTCTTCAGAAAGAGTGTCCAAACAGCTGCTAAAACATCACAATAATCCACAAGTAATCCATATGATTCCAGTCCTTATGAAGTAAAAAGCTACGTTTTTAAATAAACAAATTCATCAAGATCCAGCTAAAATATAAGTGCATTTCCATAAAGTTTTCTGAATAAGAAATATACACTGATCAAGCACCATTTATAGCCACAGCAGTTCTAATCAAATATGTCAGTGGATTTTGATGTTACAGGACAACAGGTGATGGACTTTTTCACTGGGGGAAGATTATGGATTAATAGATCATGTCTCATGACTCATATCTTGGCCAGAAGTGACACTTCACAGGACGTCAGGCCTAATTGACTATTTGGACTCTCATTCTGATGGCACCCATTCACTGCAAAGAATCCATTGGTGAGCAAAAGATATAATGTTAATGCTAAATCTGTTCCGACGACGAAACAAACTCATCCTGCGGGTGAGTACATTTTCAGCAAATTTTCGTTTTGGGGTGAACTATTCCTTTAATTACTGCTCATCCAATAGTCATTCTTATCCAGGCTGCCTAAAACACATCCTTCATGTGATAAAACATCTGCTCGGTGAGAGAACAAGCTCCTATCGCAGCCCTTTTAATAGTTTCTCATGTCTCAACACCCCGGGTCTGATTGTCACTTTTCCTCAAAGAACAAATTAAACTTGAGTTAAAACTTGAGTTCAGTTTGATGCCTGGAAGATATGTTCACTCAGAGTGCTGTTTTGAATTGTGAACTGTGAAATGACAAATTCCCAAAAAAATAATAATTTCATAGCAATATATAAAAGCTTTAGTTTACAATTTTATTTTAGCTTTCAAAGCAATTTTAGTTTAAAAAAATCGATGTTTAATAAAAAAAAAAGGTTTTGGATCACTGTAGTTATGATCCATTAAATATAGTGGAACTCTTTGTTGTATTATACAAGCATTAGCTCATGTGTCCTGCAGCACTGAAAGGGTTCCTAATTATAGATTAATGTATTATTAAGATATGGCTACTTTCTTATTAAGTGCTGCTGTGGTGCAGTCATTCGCAACTTGGTCACTAATAAGTATTTAAAATAGGTTTATTACTATTTTAATATAATATTAGTTGTGAATGGGCCATTTTTCTAAATTTACACAAAAAAAAAAATTAAATGAGGAAGTTCAAAGGTTTATTTGGGGCTAAAATTAAAATGAAGGATTTTCCCTTGCATCGCTGTTAGATTATTTAAGCAACAAACACAGAGTTATTCATTCTACAGAAGCATATCCACATGAACATTTATTTTATAGGTCATCAGATGGAGTGAAAATGCTACTCAAGTTAAAACGCTGCTTCTATTTTGACAGCGGCCCTTTCAACCCCTCTAGCACGGTATATATATAAGATCACTGTCCTCTTCAGTCCTCCTCTTTCAGGCTTTTGAGTGTCTGTTTCACTATATCTCTATCCAAAAAAACTGAATCAGAATTTGTCAGATAAGGTCAGTTTAACTTTTGTGTGTTTGAGATGGATGTGCACAGTATATTTATTAACAGCTGTTAGGTATCAATGCAAGAGTGTTTATTTCAGATATGAAAATGAGACACCTTACACAAGAATGTATAGTTGTGTTCAGGTGATTATCTAAGGAAACACAGTCCTGTAATATTTACCCATCAGACCTAAAACACACAGTGACAGTAGAGGAGAAAAGTGTCGCCAAGGCTGACAGCATGTATTTGCCTGTTACTTCATCTCACTTTTTTTTAATATTATGCATGTATTTCTTTATGCAACACTGTCATAAAACGCTAACATCAACATGTGCAGAGAGTGCAAAGTGTGCAGGATGTGAAAGGCTGGTTAGTTGGTCCAAAATAGCACCAACATACACACTTACTGATGGCATCAATGACTTAATGCTGTTGTGATCTCAATAATAGTCATGAAAATACTTATAAGAGCCCACAAAATGCTTATTTTTAAGCTGGACTTGAATAAAGTAAATCATGGAAGGGGCTTTTAACCTGCGTTTAACCCAGTGTTATTGATGTTCTGTCATTCTATTGTCGTTCTAAACTCTATTTTTTAACCCCGGGTAAAGGAACGTTTCACACTAGTCATTTAGCACTACTTCTAACCCAGGGTTATAGGTTAGCACTGCTTTTGTTACAGCTAGATAGAAAAACAGATACAGCTAAATGCTGTTAGATAGACTAAGATAGACTAAGTTGTTGTTTCAGCGTTTGGGACAAAAATGTCAAACAGTAACGGAAAACACATCAATTTGAGTAAAGAAGAGACTGTTTTATTCTTACTTTAAAGTTCACCGAAAAGTCCATTCAGGAAAACCCATAATTTCTGTGAAAAGTGAAAAGCCCTAAAATGTATTTTTATTGGTTTGAAGACAAACAAAAATAAAACATACATAAAATGAATGAATAAATAAAATAAATATATTATTTAATATTTATTATTATTTATTTATTTAATTTTTTAATTTTTTATTTTTTTAGTATTAGCATTTACAATAATGTCATTCCATACTACTTCACACTTAAAAGTTAAGGGCAAGAATGACATGATGCAATTAGCATTTGTGCCCCGCACCCACCCATCATGCACACCACACACACCCGCTCACACACACACAGCATGACATCGACAGCAGCTGGCACAACCAAGGAGGAAATCATTTGTTCCTCCACTGACCAACATCGACATTGTCTATGTTTGACTACTCTGTTGTTAAACTGGAAGAATGTCTGATATCTACTCACGTGGAAACAGAAATTAATGCCACAAGGGAAAACCAACTTCATGCCAAATCCAAATTAAGGTCAAGCTATTTTATTGCTGTTGTTTTTAGGTTTGCGTGTGTATTTCTTGTTTTGAACTGAAGAAGACTTTAATTTGCCTCAGAGTCCATAGGCCCACAACCAAGGCCACATAACACACATTTACATGGAGATTTTTAAAACTGGCTTACCTTTTCAGCAGGAGTTGCTTGGGATGTTTTTTTCACAAGTTCTACATTGTGACCCTTTGCAGACATCCCAGCTTCCAGTCTCAAGTGGTTTTGAGGTAGCACAATGACTCCCTGCTGTCATATAGCCATACCTTTTAGATATGGGGTGATGGTAGAGGATTTCAGAGAGGTTTTCCAAACACATCCTTTTCCTTATGTGATGTGTAATAAGTGAAAAAATTCAATTATATAGCCTATAGTTTATATGTGTGCAGCAGACATAGCCTACTGTATAGCAGATGTGCCTTAATGAGTAAGTAATTGAATCAATCTCTCAATCATTTTGTTCAAAAGTACTGATTCATTCAGAAACAAAACACCACTACTGTGCTCAAAGATGTGGTTCTGCTTCGATTTTGGTTGGAACTATTTTGGCAGAGCAAAAATAAACAAAGTAACTTGCGATACTGATCTCTAAAATATAAACTAAATGGAACGGAGGAATGTGGATTGACAATTAGTTGATTTTACTTCACTTAACATTCATTTTATTTTTATGCAACATTTTTAAATATAATTGTAGTTTTAGTTTTAATTAATGATAATAACCCATATTTCATATAGAGAATCCATTGCAGTAGATATTGTGATGATGAGATACTTTAGTTATGGAATAAATAAACGATTGAATGGACTTCTCTAAATGTCTCATTATCACCCACACCTTATTTGCCCATTTAATTCAACTACAAACACTGCAATAACCTTCTAATATCTCTATAATCCAGTTTTCTCTGTCAGAGTAGTGTTGCTGCAGTGTGTGGAATAGATTTTATGTTGGACTGAACAGTAAAACACTTTTTGTAGAAACTCCATGAGCACCACCTACTGGTTATTTCAATGACCTTTCTAATAGGGCCTGAAACACACAAACATACCCACTTACTCACCACATAAACAACAAAAATACATAAATATGTTCCTCCCTCATATGTTCTTGTGTCACTTATCATTAATAAATCGTTTAGGACTTTAATGATTTGCTGAACACAATTAGGGAGACTGAACCAACTGAATCACATTAATTGATATGACATTTATTTGCTATATAACTTTTAAATAGAAATGTGCTTTAAAAATATTAATCATATAAATGTGTAATATAACAAGCATTTGGACATGTTTTAGACATTTTCAAAGATTTTTCAAAAGCAAACCCACACTGTCCCCCTCTGGCCTCTAGTAAAACTAAACCCAGCGACTGATCTGACGACCAAAATGATTTGCATTCAGACAGAACATGGACAAGTGAAAATATACATTGTCATACTTCAAAACAACAATGTGCATTATATGCGAAGACAAAGCAAATGTCCAAGAAGCATATTCCTTACACATATTTCTTATCTTGAGCTTATTCTTGAGCAACATTTGAACATTTGTGTGGACATTGCCAAAGTAAAACGCAAATGTCCAAAGTGCTGTCTTGCAAAAACTGAAACCTGCTCTTTGTGCTTCATTCTGAGAGATGCAGTAAATGTGATACTTCCTTATCATGCAGAGTCTTGAGAAAAGCTTTTGCAAACACTGCATGCATACAGACCAAATTTACCACAAACTCACCACATAAGCATTTACACATATCAACCTCTGTCCTACCTATTTCCTTTCCTATTTCTCTCATAAGCACACAAGCACTAAACTGAATGGAAAATTTGTGTTTAAGATTCATATCTTTTTAACTGAGAATAATACAAGACCCTTTCTTGAGAAAAACACAGTGTGATTGAGTAAAACCCCTTTGAAAAGAACCTCTGATGCTTTGAATATTTGATTCTAATTTTTCTTTGATTTCAATTTGATTTTAACTGTTCAACAAAATCAGATGCTCAATTAGTAAACAGGTAGATCCAACATGCACCAGTCTGAAGGAAAGTAATAAAAAGAAAAAAAAAAACAAAGAATGTGTATTACTACTGAGGAGTCAATCGGGCTGGAGGAGTAACTAATGTGGGTGTCTGTCTTTTTTCTTTATAGTAATAAGATAGATAGTTTTAAGACTGCCTATTTTCTGGTCACAAGCTGTTAACCAAACACACTAACCTACTCAGCACGGGGTGTGTTTTGGGGAAACTGGGCTAATTGTAAAATTGTCTCAGATAAATGCTGCAGTTATTCAGTTTAAGAGAAATATACCTACCTTAAACTGAACATCACTTCACACAGGAAACCTACTTGCACATCCTGTTATTCAGATCATCACTGTGTCCACAAAAGACTGTACTAAAACACTTTTATTAGAGGTGAAAAAAAAAACATTTACTGCACTGCGTACCAGAGTAACAACTTTGCAGGTTTGAATTATTTAGAGTGAAAAAAGCATCCAAGTGTGGAATTACATATATTTTACATAAAATGTCCTCAACCTTGTGATGTTACATGACAATGAAACCTGCAACTTTTCTTATATTTGTAAAGTTTCAGAATCCACCTCAGTTCTGTTTTAGGTCTATTCAGTTTGTGTTCTGACCTGAGCGTAAGTACTGAAGTCAGAACTCTGCACTCGCTTTGTCTTGCGTTGTTTTTGTCTCTTGGTGATCACATCTAAAGATGCATAACACACCTCTTCATCAGCGCACTGAAATGAAAATTAATAAATTAATGTTTTGCGTTTTAGAAAAAAAAGCCAATGTCTGTAATGAACGTGTGTGTTCATATTGTTCATACCTCAGCTGTATTTCTAGCTTTTAATTTGTCTTTTTGATCTGTCGTAGCATCTACAATGGATTGTTATATTAGATCATACATAAATGCTTTAAAGTGCATGCAATTATGGTTATGTGTTACATTTTAATTTCTAACAATACTGTTACATTTTGTGTGCATGCCTTGCTCATCCAAAGTATGGTAATTAACAAAGTTGTTGATCTGTTTAAAAAAGGGGCAGCACAAAAGATTGTGAATTAGTGAATGATTACCTGTAGTTTTCTTACAACAGAAGCAGAACACACAGATGAAGGAGAGGAGAACGCACACCGGACACACACTGAACAGCAGCGTCCAGCAGAGCAGACAGTCAGGAGGTGCAGAAGGTTCAGGACAGGAAGTCACTTGCTCAGAATAAAACAGAAAAGTATCAATGAATATTAATGAAAAACAAAAAAAACAGTTCACTGAGAAGGTAAAGTTTTCAAGAATTACACAAGCAATGATGTAATAATTACTAACATTATTTTTTATTACCTTCTAGAGAAATACGAGTTGTTCGGTTTCCATAATAGTACACTTCTAGTGCACAGTAGTACAGTCCCAGATCAGAGACACTGATGTTAGTAATATGTAGATCGTGAGAATTATTATAAAGGTTGTGGATAAAGCTGAATCGCTGCAATGCCTCCAGGCCCCATCTATACTTGTGCTTAAAATCTATTATGAGAGAGGGTTGGTTTTCATGAGAGCAGTTTCTTATCCATACAATGAGGGAACCAAGAGTTAGAGAGCGATCACAGTAGAGAGTGATGTTGTCTCCTGGTCTGACTTTTATCTCCACTTCTTCTCCAGAGATGCTTTTCTGACAGAATAGTAAGACATCTGTAAAATCACAAAATAACTTCATGAAGCACTTCAAATTGTTCGATTATTCCTAAATATTCACAGTAGTGACATTTTTATTTAGCTGAAGAAGTATATTATTTCTTACACATGAGCGCGATGACAGCAAGTCTTTGCCTCTCCATCTCAGTGTGTGACTGTCTGTGTGACACTGACAATGACACTGGTGAGGGTCTTAATGCAGACGTCAACTTTTATCTGATTGGTTCACGTCAATGGAAAGTTTTACCTAAAACGGTCTGCATCATGAGGGGTTGGCAGTAAATTGAGTTGTTGTTTGGAAGTACAGAGAGTGAGAGCATTTTTAACCAAGTACCAGTTACCTTATAGACATTTTACCTTTTTTTGCTCTGATTTGGCTTTGTGATCAGGCACCTGATTGGTTCATAAAAATGGAAATGTTCAAGATAACTTTTGTTTATCTGATAGACATGTTTAACTATATAGCTGATTCAGACATGCAGATAAGCCATCCTTATTTGAGACATTTTGCAGTTTACATTTCAAATTCAGTTAGTCAAGTCATTTAAGTCAAAGTTCACCTATAAAAGTTTCTTTGTTTTATTGTAATGGGTTCAATTCAACATCTAAACATGTCAAAACAGGAAACCCACAAGTCTTTCATCCAGACCACTTACAAACACTTCACATTTGCAACTCGTCATGAAACTCTCACTTCACATCTCTTAGCTGATCATTGGTCACCAAGCACAAATGTTTCCATTAGCCTTCAAGTGGTTTTGTGTTTTGGTAAAAGTGCATATATTTGCACGAGAGAAGTACTTGCTCAAACTTGCTACTAATGCTCTATACTGTGGTTAAACTGACACTGACAGATATCCACTGAGCTGGAATTAGCTACATTTAATTATGAGACAGTGTAATAACAAGTGAAGTAATAACAGTGAAACAACACAAGTGAAGATCAATAAATCACGCCCAACTACAAACTATAAAGAAAAGTGCAATGTTAGCAAGACTAATGGGTCCTCATGGGTCCAATAGGTCTATGTGAGTATAAAAACAACATGTTCTTTAATATTAAATGGGAACCATACATACAGTATATCTCTGACAGCATTTTCTCCAGTTTAGAAAACTTCATGAACAAACTATAGCCTACTTAAAATTTACTTTTAAAAAATCCAGGGATGTTTTGCAAGATAAATGATTGCAATGATTACGTATTATATTAAAAGCTTAAATGATTACGTATTATATTAAAAGCTGAACATGCTTTGAATGAATATATATATACATATATATATATATATATATATATATATACATGGTGTAAACTGTTCAATATGTCTGCAAGGTGATAATATGGCTTCTCTTAATAGCCTACGTCCTCAACAAACAGGAACCACAACCACAAATAGGCCAACTTTATGTATCAGAAATGACGCAGATGTCTGTTGTTCATTGTGTTCAGCACTGGGAGCTGTCCAATGTGCTGAATTTCTGCTAGAAAAAAATGTTTTTCCTTAAAAATCAATGTGATTCGAGACAACAAGAGAAATAGGAAAAAATCCAGCAGTTATTCTTATGTCGCGCCAAACGACAATAAAAATACAAGTAGTTCATATAAGGAGGATGTTTTCCATGGTTTTTAATCAAAATATTGTCTTCCCTGCTCCCTTCATTCGAATCTGGGGCCTCATTTATAAAGTGTGCGTATACGCTCAGATTTGATCGTATGTGTACATATGCTTAAATCCACGCCAACACTTATATTTGTAAAAACCGTCTTTGACGTTAGCTTCAGGGTCTTGTAGCTTCAAGGTCATTCTATGAATCACACGTACGCATATTTCGAGAGATGAAGATCAAATTTAGGATGGTTTCTATGCAACATTTTATACATGAGGCCCCTGGTGCGCAAAACTGTCTTGGTGTTTATGTATGCACAGCTCAGTGATTTCAATTTGTATGCATGCTTGCTTATTTATTTATAAAAATTGTTATATATGTTTGTATATCTAAGCCTCTAATAACCCACATTCTTTTTTTTCTTTTTTTTTTTTCAATAAGCAATACACATGGGAAAAGCAAACGTTTTTTAACATAAAGACAAGATATTCATTTGTTAGCGTTCTATTACAACGGACTACAGTATATATAGCCAGGTTAAGCAGTGATGGTCTCATTATTAAGAGATTCCAATGTCCACTGCTCTACCATTGGAGAAGGCGTAACTTGGATCGTAACTCAAGTTGGATCACGTCACGTGTGCTTTGTGACGCCACTGAATTTCTGTCAGAGCTGTGCAACCATAGATATGTAAAACAATCAAATTCTATTTGTGGACATAGATATTTTTTACATAGAATCCACGTTCGACCACTCCAGAGACATGTGAGAACATGACACATGAACCAAAGAAACAATAGCAGAATGGGCTTGTTCTAGATTAACTATACTAGCCTGTCAACCGCTGGCGAGCGTAGCCATTTGCAGTCAGGACGGAATAAAAAGTGGAGACTTCAAGTCGGACACTTTCTTCTCCCGGTAGAGGCGCTCACACAGTGTTTCCACACTCTTATCACAGATAAATTGAATTAAATGCAATATATGTCAAATACACAGAAACGCTTTTATGAGCAACAGAAACACTTTTTAAATACTGCTTAATACAGCGCCATCTGTTCAAGAATAAAGTTCAGCATTAACATATAGACTACTAAATACCAATAAAGTGTGGGTATGTATGATTTTATCAGTGTATTTGATAAAAATGACTCAACAGTGCGACTACACTAAAACACACGTCGTGCTTGTCATCACAGAATCTAACCAATGAGAATAAAGTGTTTCATCATCAAGGCTCTTGTAGCCGATTTTGAGCAACTGCAACACCTGACCTAGGCAGCTGGTCTTATTTGGCTCTTGCAGTACTTTGATGGCACATGTGATCGTAAGGCGGCTGCAGCGCGGATCAAATTCGGACAAATGTTCTAACCAGAATACATTGTTTTTGTCAGGTGGCAACTGATCTTTGCGGCACCGCATGAAGTCATACAGGCCTAACAACATGAGGGCAAGGGAATCATATGACAAGACAGGAACCATGACAAGGCAAAAACATCGAAATAAAAGACAAAAAAACAATGAACAATGAACAGAACCCAAACCCTACGTTACACAAATGGGATCACCAATCACCATTAGGGTGACTTCAAAACAATTACAGTAGTAAACAACTAAATTTCTCACAGTGGCACAGTTAAAGATAACCTTATAATGTGAATTCACAGTAAAACACGAGCAGTGAATTACTGTGATGTTAGCATCATTCTGCTGTTCATTCACAGTCATTTATTAAAAAAAAATGACCCAGCATGCATTGATTTCACAGTACATTTCTCAATACGGTAATTTATTGTAAAATAATACTCTTTAATCCTGTAAATTCCTGGCAATTTTTAACAATGTGGGTGTCACTGTTATCGGCTGGTGTGCCTTAGATGGCCACCAAAGGTCATTGTGTCTGTTTGTTGAGCACATGGCATGTTGTTTGTTATTGGTGCCATGTGCTCTCCTGTCTATTGTCTGTCCCCTCCCATCTTGTTACCTCATCATTGTTTCAGTTGCTCCACCTGTGTCTCCCTCGTTACCCTCCTCGTTTGTCTCCCTATTTATTCTCCTGATGTCTGCAGTCCTGTGCTGATCTGTGGTTTAATGTCAGATGTTTTACGCCATGTGAGTTATGTCTACCAGTGGTGGTGTTGTTGTTCCTAGCCTGCCTGCCTGTTTTTCCCCCTCAGGGTAGTTTTTGTTCCTTTTGTGTCATTTTATTATTAAAAAGACCAATTTTATCCTGCAACTTGAGTCCTCGCCTCATCTCTCCACCCGCATCGTGACAGAGGGATTGTTGTGATTTATTGATGTACAATTCATCAAAGATGTTTCATCAAAACATATAAACCACAGTTTACAGTCTTTAATTGGGTATGATGACAAAAATGTTCTGAAGTCGGTCCATGTTCACAGAATTACTATTCTCTATATGGTGAACAGCTCATATTAGAGTCCAATGCTGAATGACCAAAATAACTTTATATAATTCATACACTAGGCGGTTGAGAAAATAGTGCATAGTGTAAAGTGCACCATTTGGGACACAATTGTTGTAGCTCTCGCCATCTTGAAACCATAGATATAGTCATCACCATAGATATACATACAAAGATACCTCAATAGTGGCTGTTTCTGTGGGCTGCTATATGCAAGCCATCCACCTTAGGAACCGTGAAAGCTGGTCCATGAACACTCACGCTGACTGTGTGTCTGCAACTATACTTATATGCCTGTGAGAAATATCCATATCTGCAAGACTGCACATTCTTGTGGCATCTTGGAAAACTTTTTTTTTTTTTTACAGTTAGTGATGACCGTAGATATGTATACGTAGAATCCACATTCAATTGCTCCAGACATGTTGAGGTGTCTGCCATCTTGTAATGGTCACTGATGTGTCATCTTGCCCCAGGGGACATCTTAGCCTGCATTAACCTAAATGTTCCAAAAGCTGAGGTTCTACATCAAAGGGGTTCTTTGTTATTTCAGCAGATGCAGATACATTTAATCCATTCACTGAGTTGTGCAGTCTTCTTGGGTAACCTGGAGTTATGTGGGTATAAATGTGTCACTATTTTTCTCTCATCGTGGGATTGGAATGCAGGAAGTCTAGAGCTTTAACCACTAGACTACCAGATGCTGTAATTGATGCTTATCCATCAGAAGGTGTAGAGAAAGTCTGCAGCTGCAAATCAACAGACATTGCAAGCATACAAACCCGAATTCACCACAAACTCACCGCATAAGCATTTACAGACAAAAGCCAAACTCTGTCCTCTCTATTTCATATGCACATAATCAGCAAACTGGATGGAAACGTTTGTGGTTAAGATTGTTATCTTTATAACTGAGAATAAGACATGACCTTTCTTTGAAAGAAAACAAAGACAGGAGTGTAAAGCTCCTTTGAAGAGCAACTCAGAGGTTTCAAAAGAAAAACTTAAAATAATGTATTTCTACTTCATTTCATTTTAAATGTAAAATGGGCATGAATGTCGGTTTTCTAGTTTCCTTTACAGTTTCTAAGACATCACTATAATGGGATGGAAAAAGGAGTGTGATTCAAGAAAATTTGATGAGGCTTGTTGAAAAAATGATACGGTCATCCAGTTGAAGATCGTAAAGGGGTCATGAGTAGTTGATATCCGGTACAGTGTGTCAAAAATGATTGATTGCTTTGACCTTTTGACCTTTCCCCTCCCCCACGCGGCCCACCCACGTCGC
>JAFVLL020014821.1:10000-27050 GCA_021397915.2 Tor tambroides | reverse complement strand
ATATATATATATATATATATATATATACATATATATATAATTTAAAGTTAATGAGCAATGTCATATTTATTTAATTATCATTAACATGGTAATAAGTGCTGTAACAATAATAATTTATATATTGGGTTACACTTTATTTTAAGGTGTCCTTGTTACAGTGTAATTATACATTTAGTGCTGAGTATTATTAATCAACTACATGTACATACTAAATGGCTAGGATTAGGGTTTGGCTTAGGGTTACTTGCATGTAATTATGCATTATTTATTGTTATTGTAATAGTAAGTACATGTAACGTGTAACAAGGACACCTTAAAATAAAGTGTTACCGTATATTGTATACAGTATTTATTAGCAGATTTGGAAAAATGTAACATTACATCACTTGCTCACCAATGGATCTTCTGCAGTGAATGGGTGCCGTCAGAATGATAAAAACATCACAATAATCCACAAGTAATCCATACCACTCCAATCCATCAATTAATGTCTTGTGAAGCAAAAAGCTGCATTGTAAATTTAAAAAGGCATTTTTAACTTCAAACCGTTGCTTCCGGCTAAACATGTCTTCTATGCATAATATTGATTTCTCTGAAGAAAAAGTCATTTAGTCTGAATCAGGAGAGAAATACAGTATGCACAGATCAAGCACTGTTTACAAGTAAAAAAAAAAAAAGTCCTAAACAAATCTGAAATTTTGATGTTAGACGACAACAGGGAATGGACTTTTTAACAGGAGGAAGCATTATTATAGATTATGGACTCATATTTTGGTTTGAATCGATGGTTTAAATATAAAATACCTTAAATTATGGATTTTTTTCTTACAAACATACAGCTTTTCACTTCATGAGACATTATTTAATGGACTGGAGTGGTGTGGATTACTTGTGAAATATTGTGATGTTTTTTATAAGCTGTTTGGCCTCTGATTCTGACGGCACCCATTCACTGCAGAGGATTCTTTGGTGAGCAAGTGATGTAATGCTACATTTCTCCAAATCTGTTCTGATGAAGAATCTTGAATTGTCTGAGGGTGAGTACATTTTCATCAAACTATCATTTTTGGGTGTGTTGTTACTTTAAGAATAATAGTGAGATTTGAAATTATGAATTTGGTCACAATCCAGTGGTCCAGAATGGAAGGACGTTTAATGCTACAATTCTGTTCGGCTCACACAATACCAAAAGGGGGAGGCAAAAAAGAGAAGAGAGAAATAAAAACAGGAAGAGACAGAGATAAAGAGGTGTGTGAGAGAGCTCTGAATTGGGCCCACATGCGGATCCACAGGCAGAGAACATTTGTGATCCGCCTCACTTCACCATGGGAGAGCGTCTCCTAGCCCCGGATTACTGCCGCACATTCAATAGACCAAAGACACTTTGTGTGAAAGTGTGTGCACATCAGTGGGAGATAAACACAGTACTGTGGAACGCTTATTTTCTCTGCATCACTAGCAAATCCGGATTCAGCCGTGTCTCTTTTCCTGTGGAAGTCCATGCTGGTTGCAAACCCATTTATCTCCGGGACTTAAGTCAAACACGGGAATAATTAGACTTGCGTTGTAAACGTCGCATTGTCATGCCAGTGCAGAGGATAGACAGGGTGACCCCATATCGTTGATTTTGCTCATTACAAAGGACGGTTTGCATGAGGCTTGGGTTGAAGACTGTCAGCTTTTAGTGGTGTGTGCAACAGCAAGCATTGCTATTGATAATAGTTAGGGGTTTTTAAACCACCTAACTTTTAAGTATTAGATTTCAGTGCACCTGTTAGAAAATGAATTATGACCGAACAGCTTTCTGAGGCTTCCACGCACCTCATGTCGGATCTTTCTGACTGTCAAATGCGCACGACACCTCACCCACAACAGCATTCTGCTCTCAAGTTAACTGAAGCCAAACCAACTGTGTGAACCCAATGTCCACTACTTTAAAAAAAAAAAAAATTCCATGCATGAAAATGTCAGCATTATTACTTTTATGAGGTAAAATTGTCATTTTCCTTAAATTCTTTGTTTTTGCTGCATTATTTTAAAAACATTTATTGGTTCATTAACACAAAAAAGTATTATTGTGAAATATTATTACAGTTTAAAATAATTTATTCCTGTGATGCAAGTCATTTTTATGATGTAGCATTTATTTGAAATAAAAATCTTTTGTGACATTATAAATGTCTTTACTGTCATTTAAATTAATGCAATGTTTGAATGTTTGTGTACATATACAGGTGGAAAAAATGATATTGCACCATTTTGTGTTATCTCGCCAATAAATAAATATCAGTCTTAAATGCAACATATTTAGGCTTTATACTTTTTTTTTTTTGTAATGCTTGAACTAGAAAAGTAGCTAATAGATTTTAAAAAAAGGGTTTTAAATGTGAAATTATAATAATCAAAATTTTAACCTGAGAAACCAAATCATGTTTTCATCCATTTGTAGAGATATTATGTTAATGGAGATATTAGCCTTGATATTTCCTGGTATTGGATCAAAAAGAAAATACTGTAAGTGGCTTTAGCCAGAAAAGTTAAATCTCTTTTTTTTAAAGAGAAGTTTACATGACGTCCTTGAATTAATATATAGTGGTATTAAGTTGAGCAAAATGTTAAAGAATTGTGAATTCATGTTTTTGTTTTTATTTTATTTTTTATTTTATTTTCTGTTAAAATACATTATTTTATTTTCTGTTAAGATACACTATTTATTTATTTATTTCAAATATACTAAATACAGTTTGATAAGAAATATATTAGCTGATAAAATCAGTCATCATTGACAGATGTGGCAAAGATTTAATTTTTGACCCTGCCTGTAACCTATATGACCAGGAGTCAGAAAAACATCAATTCACCAAAACTGGCAACACAAATGACACTGCATGCGGTCGACTTCATCCTCTCTTGCCAGTGCTCTGAGCGATTGTGTTCAGGAAAATAGAGTCAAGGTTGTCTGTGGGAGTGGGCAAACAGAAGGAAACGTGACAGGCAGGCTCATTTTCAAGCAGGAAGGTTGAGGAAGATTATAAGCTGTACCCCGACTAACCGAGCAATCGCTCGCTGCCAACCACTGACAGACTTGTTAAATGACAAAAGCTTAATTTATTTGTCAAGGAAAATAAAAAATGCATTTCTCTCTCTCTCTAGTATTCCTCTCATCTCTGAATAGCACCATTAGGACAGAAATGTTCAGTCTCATGCTGTCAAATAATCACTGACTAGTGACTGAAACTGTCCTGTCTGATAGGGAACTGTAAAGATTTAACAACTGTAGTTTTAGTAATTTTTTTTCTTTTATTCTTTTTTTTTTTTTTCAGGGAAAAATATATAGAAAAATATCTAATTATAGATTATTATAAAATTATAGCATTTATCATTATTCTGTGTCTGTTGTCAGCTTAATTTCATTTCAGCTTTCAAGAGAACAGGCATAAAAAAGAAAAAAAAAAGTTTTTATACAATTAATTACAATTCTTACCAAATATGTGTTTGCTTTTTATGAGTTTAACAGACTAGACATTTGAGAGAATAAATTTAACAGAATTGAGCTTAATAAATGTATCCAATAATTGGTCATATAAATAAAATTAGATTAACTATAAATTAACCAATAAATAAATAAATAAATACATTTTTAAAATGCAAAATGTATCAACAACTTTTCATATTTGTTTCTTTTACATATATGTTTATTTTATATATAATTTTGAGGAACCTTTAATGTAATTTAAGTGCATATAATAATAATAATAATTATTATTATTATTATTATTATTATTATTATTATTATTATTATTAATCTAAATAATAACAATGATATTATTATTGTTATTAGTAGTAGTAGTAGTAGTAGTAGTAGTAGTAATACTAATAATAATAATAATTATTATTATTATTATTATTATTATTATTATTATTATTATTATTATGAGTTTTGAAGAGAATACCTGTACCTGCAGTTCATTAAGGAGTCAGTTTAATTTAGTAACCTGATTCATAAGTGTTTTTGATTCACTAAAAATAACCACTCATAAGAATAAGAATTTTGTTCAGGAATCTGCAAAGTTTTTAATGAAATTAAAAGAACTAGTTCATTAGAGTCAAGTTTAAGAGTGAAGATAGTTAATAGTTCCCGACATTAATTGTGAGTGGTTGCTAGGGTATTGCAAAGTAAGCATGTTCTGGTTGGTTGATCATAGATATTTAGTACAGTATGTATGTTCTCAATAAGCCATGGAACTTGAGGTACCATTCATTACAATTAGCTGATATTATAGTAAAAACAGTGTGAATAGGAGGTACTGTATACGTGATTGCATGCGTGGGCACTCGTGTAAATCTCCTAACACCACTACAGATCTTCTGACCATGTATGTGCGTGTTTGTGTCCACTCTTCACTCACTGAGTGTGACTGTGAATCTAGTCCTTTGAGACGTGGCTGTCTGCAGCTCTACAGACACGTCATGTCACAGCGAGGGGGTCGTGTCAGCTGCCATTAGCTCCGCTGTCGTCGTGAAGATACCAAGAGCACGCAGGTGTATCTGGAGGTGACTCGGCTTTCTCACAAACACCACCTGATAGACTAAAACAGCAGCAGCAGTGGAGACGGACGGATTAAAGCAGTGTGAGGTCAGGTGAGATCAAGACGCATTTTGGCTCAATTACAGATCCTATCACAGCCGTCTCTGAAGACTACGTGTATACAAATATTCCCAAAGAGGATAACTTCTGTCACTGCATGCTATTCTTAACCCCAGTAGATGTAATATCCCTACATTGTTGGTCACCAGATATGCTGTTGTCCCTGTTAAGCCTCTTAACTAGTTTAAACAGTAGGCCTTTCTTCATTGGAAACCAGGGCTTTTCGGCATTTGTTTGCTGGTGAATAACATGGAAAAGCAACAAACTAGTATAAATCGTATTGGACCAGTGTGGAAATTTGTTTGGTTGTTCTATCAGTCATTTTATCTATCCATCCATCCATCCATTGTTCTGTCATTCCATCCATTAATCCATCTATCCACTGTTCTATAGCTCTGTCCTCCCATCCATCCATCTATTGTTGTATCATTCTGTTGTTACATCCATACATCTGTCCATTGTTTTATAGTTTTGTTTTTCCATCCATTTTTCTGTTGTTTCATCCATCCATCCATCCATCCATCCATCCATCCATCCATCCATCCATCGTTTTATCATTTCATCCATCCATTCATTGTTCTATCATTCTGTTGTTCCATCTGTCCATCCATCCATTGTTCTGTCGTTTTGTTTTTCCACCCATCCATCCATCCTTCTGTTGTTCCATCTGTCCATCTGTCTATCCATCCATCCATCCATCCATTGTATTGTTCTATCGTACTGCCATCCATCCATTCATCCATCCATCCATCGTTCTGTTGTTCCATCTGTCCATCCGTCTATCCATCCATCCATCCATCCATTGTATTGTTCTATCGTACTGCCATCCATCCATCCATCCATCCATCCATCCATCCATCGTTCTGTTGTTCCATCTGTCCATCCATCCATTGTTCTATCATTTCATCCATTATATTGTTCTATCATACTGCCATCCATCCATCCATCCATCGTTCTGTTGTTCCATCTGTCCATCCATTCATTGTTCTATCATTTCATCCATTCACCCATCATACTGTTGTTCCATCCATCTATCTATCTATCTATCTATCTATCTATCTATCTATCTATCTATCTATCTATCTATCTATCTATCTATCCATTGTTCTATCTGTTCCATCCATTTTGTTGTTTGTTCTGTTGTTCCAGGGATTCATCCATCCATCCATAGTTCTATCGTTCTATCAATGTGTCGTTCCATCCATCCATCCATCCATCCATTGTTCTATTGTACTGTTATTCCATCCATCAATCCATCTATCCACTGTTCTATAGCTCTGTCCTCCCATCCATCCATCCATTGTTGTATCATTCTGTTGTTACATCCATACATCTGTCCATTGTTTTATCGTTTTGTTTTTACATCCATTTTTCTGTTTCATCCGTCCATCTGTCCATCCATCCATCGTTTTATCATTTCATCCATCCATCCATCCATCCATCCATTGTTCTATCATTCTGTGGTTCCATCCATCCATCCATCCATCCATCCATCCATCCATCCATCCATCCATCCATCCATTTTTCTGTCGTTCTGTTTTTCCACCCATCCATCCATCGTTCTGTTGTTCAATCTGTCCATCCATCCATCCATCCATTGTTCTGTCATTTCATCCATCCATCCATTGTTCTATCGTACTGCCATCCATCCATCCACCCATCCATCGTTCTGTTGTTCCATGTGTCCATCCATCCATTGCTCTATCATTTCATCCATTCATCCATCATACTGTTGTTCCATCCATCCATCCATCCATCCATCCATAGTTCTATCGTTCTATCAATGTGTTGTTCCATCCAGCCATCCATCCATTGTTCTATCATTCTGTCATTCTGTCATTAAATCCAGCCTTCCAAGGTTTCAGTTTATTTTGATGGTCCTTTTAACACATTCTGTTGACTATAAGTAACGTTGCACTTAGATATCTATTAACTCTCACTAGAGTATTAGTAGACTGGTAGGGTTAGGGTTAGAATAAGTTGACATGTACTTGCAAACCATTACAATAAAGGGTTAGCAGATATTAAGCAGACAGTCTTATTCACATCCATCCATTGTGCTATCGTTCTGTCGATCCATCCAGAAATCCATCCATTATTTTATCATTCTGTTCTGTTTCTGGAAATCTACTTACCTGCACAGTTCAGTTTCAACCCTGATAAAACAGGTTTGACCTTAAAGTCCTCTTGAAGATCTTCATTAGCTGGTTCAAGTGTGTTTGACACGTAAGACAAGTTTGGTTGGTCACATTACATATTTATAAAACAATCAACTCTTGTCTAGATGTGCAGTTTTTGGCTAGAATGTATTGCAGTGTAAACCAGACTTTGTTGATGACAACATGCTTACACCGCAAAACCGTAAACAGTGAAGGACTATACTAGGTGCTTATTTATTTGCATTGAATTGTATCTTTAGTTGTGTTTAAATTGGTTTTGGTTAATCCAACCTTCTTTGTGTGAGCAAAAGGGTTAACCCTAATGCTGCCATCCTGTGTTAGGAAAGACTTGTATTAGGTTGGCACAGGTACAAAGATTCAGTGATGTTTTCACATACATCTGTTGCCTTGGCAGGCATTACTTCATCAAAACAAGCTACAAGCATGATTTTAGTGTGTCGTGACAAGTAATTCTTTAGTTGGCAGGAAAAAATGCAGTTTCTTATTGACACAAAAAGGTGCTTATGCTGTCGATAACAAATTAAGCTAAAATAAAACCCTGACTTTTGGACACGCTACTGCATCTAAATGGCATTTAAAAATCTTTTATAATGATTAAACATGCAGCTTTTTAGGACATCGTTTTAATGAGGTCTTGGAATACTTGTTTTTTCCATTTGCCTCACAACTGTTTAAATTGAGCTAATGAACACAAAAAGATGTTTAAAGGAACAGTTCACCTAAAAATGAATGAAAATTTGCTGACAATTTACTGACCCTCAGGCCTTCCAGTATGTAGGTGAGTTTGTTTCTTCATTGGAATAGGTTTGGAGAAATTTAGCATTTCAACACTTGCTCACCAATGGATCCTCTGCAGTGAATGGGTGCCGTCAAAATGAGAGTCTAAACAGCTGATACACACATCACAATGAGTCCATGAGTCCACTAAAATCACATCAAAATCGACAAATTTGTTTAGAACTGTTTTTGCTTGTAAACGGTGCTTGATCTGTGCATACAGTATTTCTCTCCTGATTCAGACGAGGCAACTTTTTCACTGGAGAAAGCATTATTGTGGATAGAGGACTCTGGAAGCAAAATGTCTAAATGATGAGTTAATTTACATTAATTGATGGACTGGAGTCGTGTGCATTATTGTGATGCTTTTATCAGCTGTTTGGACTCTCATTCTGACGGCACCCATTCACTGCAGAGGATCCATTGGTGAGCAAGTGATGTAATGCGAAATTTTTCCAGATCTGCTCAGATTAAGAAACATAAACCTAGCTACAGTACATTTTCAGCAAATTTTCGTTTTTGTGTGAACAATTCCTTGAAGAGAAGATGTGCTTTTTCACTTTCATATAAATATTCATCTAAAATAGTAGTGCTGTTGTTGTTTTTGGCACATCCTTGGGCACGTTGTGCATCAACAACCCAAATCCAGATCCACCACTGGGAATAATGCATGAGTATAATGCTTCCACCATAAACTCCATGTGGATTTGCTATTTATGGGCAGTTCAGCGTGAGGTCAGAAATAGGACGTTTACATTTTAAAAGCACACACTTTTCTAGTCTCTGCAGATGAAGCCTGATGTTCAGTCTTATCACTTTGTGGAAAGCCTCTGAAGTCAAAAATATCTTTTAAACAAAAGTCTTCTAATATGTATTCCGCAGATTACACAACAATTAGAAGAGTCAAAGTAATAAGAGAGTGATTTTGTGCACTTCTTTGATGAGCAGAGTTTAGACAACGCTAGGGCATCAAACCTATCTGTTTTAATTATTCCCGAACAGAGGAATTTGTCATTGATGTCCACTGAACCAGCGCAGAGTAATTGGATGGAGGCTGACAAGGGATTTTGCAAGTACTCCCTGAGCTGGTTTTATGCTTGGTTTAAATTTTAAAGAGTAATCCACACAAGGGAAAGGGGCAGATAAATGGAACACCAGCCCAGCCGACTGCAGAGATTTTAAACCTTTGAATGTCCAGCAACTGATGATTTAGAGATTTCTAGCTTTTTGGAACAAAGTTAGTGAGTTTTTGCTCATCTCAGAGGTCTTGTGCTTTGGCAAACGCTTGGAAAGTGAGATTACCAATACCTTTCTAATATCAATAATTCCGTTTGATAAGTTTAGGCAATGAAGGGCATCAAAAGTACTTTTTTTCCCATTATGGCAGAAGTATTTCTTTAAAGCATTGAAGTTATAAAACTTTTATGAGGTCCAATTTCGGTGGATTTCGTAATGTGACTATAGGGAACCTGACAGAGGTCAGTTAGTATTCAAGCCCCATTACAGATGCGATGCCTGAAGCATGAGGTCCCGTGTTCCAGTATCAATGCATCCTCAGAGAAAGAAGCAACATAAGAATTAGTGTGTTTCTCAAAAGAGGATTTTGTAGAGTGCACTTGATCTCCAGGCCAAACCAAAACAAAACATAACTAATGCAGGCGTGCCCAGAGCAACCGGTTGGTTTAAAGCATTAAAAGAAGTGCAACAAATAAGCAAAACCATGGATCCACAGGCTGCCTGGAGCAGATGAGGTTAAATGTGTCTGTACGCTGCTGTAGCTGGAGGTTGTTTGTTGATTTTGCACACTGAAAAAAAAAGTTGTGGTTAAGCAAATGTGTGAGGGGAAAAAAAATGTGCATTTTTACATTTGAATAAGTTGAAAATATTAAGTAGATGTATTTATTTTTTCTTTTTATTTATTTATGTTTTATGTGCACACAGTTCAAGCACAGAACATGCTCTAACTTCAAGTACATATTACTTCTTACGTGTAAGGAGTACACTGTATTATTTGCAGTGATTGAAGTATTGATCCCAATGTAATATTTATTCACAGATTTGAGTAAATTTCACAGATAGAAAAGTAAAATATATCTAACATGACTTACACTGTCTATGCTAATACACTGGAAAAATGTTTGAAACAAAATTGGTTACTGTGAAACGGTTTTCACTCAGAAATTACTAGTTGAAATTGCTCAGAAATTGCTTGAAATAGAAAGACTGAAATAGTGTTTTCTTGTAAAACACTCTCTAAAATGTTTTATCTACAAGTTTGAAAAAAAAGCTACCATTTGAACTACAGGAATACAGTCATTACTATTTTAAACAAAGGTATGTCTACAGTGCAAGCGGGGTACTGGTGTCTCAAGCTGTGGGTATTCCCAGCATGCACCAGGGCATGAATATTTAATCAGGGCGTGCAGTTTCAGTGTTTTCAAGCTTTATTTACACAGTTGTTATCGTTGATGATAACTAGGTGCTATATGACATTGGGAACTGACATTCTACACATAAAGAACCTATTCTACTGTTTTTGAAAAAGTCTTTTATGCTCAACAGGGCTGTATTTATATGAGCAAAAATGCAGTGAAAGTAGAAATATTGCAAAATGTTATTGCAATTTAAATGAACTGTTTTCTATATTTATATATTTTAAAATGTATTTTATTCATGTGATGCAAAGCTGAATTTTCAGTATCATTACTCCAGTCTTTGGTGTCACATGATCCTTAAAAAATCATTCTAAAATGCTAATTTCCTGTTCAAGAAACATTTCTGATTATTATCAAAGTTTTTTTTTTTTTTTTTTTTTAAATTGATGCTGAATATTTTTGTAGAATTTTATTTATTTATTTATTTATTTTAAGGGTTTTTGATGAATAGGAAGTTCAATAAACAGCATTTATTTGAAATAGAAACCTTCTGTAAGGTTATAAGTATGTTTTATTGCCATGAATATAGCCGTTGTTGCTGATATAGTGTTAAAACATAAATAAATAAATAATAGGAAATAGATTTGAGTTAGTGTACTTTAAAAACTAAGCAAAAATGTTCACAATAAATTAATATAGTTTATTTCCAGTGCATTTATGTTGGTTATATTAACCAATATCTGTGCTGTTAGGGTTCATATTTTGCTCTTTTCTCTATTATTTGGATATATTCCTACCTCGCAGACACAATGCTATCCATTCTTAGACAAGAGAGTTTCTTGCTTCTCTCTCTCTGGCTCACATCGTGTTGATATCTTGTCAGACTCTGGGTAGATGTGTTTGGTTACATCGACAGAGCCGCATCTCCAACCCTTTGATATCTGTGTCAGATTTCATCTGCAGACATAAATACTACTCCTCTCAGGGTGAATATTGATCCTGTGCATCATGTACAGGCACAAGACTCCATTAGTCTCCACATAATAATCTCATGAATGCATACACAGGGAGTATTTATGATAAGTTCACAGAGACTAAGGTCTGGTTGTACCCTGATTGCTCATGCTGGTTTACTCTTACCTGCTGTTCAAATTAGTATGCTGAATATTATACAGCTAAAAATACTGCCTAGAGAATAAAAGTTGCATATGAGACACAATTAAAGAGACAGAGCTGATTAAAATTCGAATTTGATATTACTGAAACACCTTAGACAGGTGTTCATCACTTCACTCTACATTGGCATGACTTGCATTTGTTGTAACTTTTGCTGCCTTGGATGTAGTTTCCTTTATAAAATAACTGTAACTGTAAATATAAGGTGTTTAGTTGAAAGTGCTGTTGCAGAAGTGGTGTTTTGTATGTGGGTGATTTTGGGGCATGTTATCACAAGGTTATTTTGTGTTCAGTAAACTCTTTTTTTTCTGGGCAGTTATGGTCAAAATTGTGTTTTGTAGTCGAGATTTTAAAGTTTGTAAAAAAAAATAAGACTTGAAAAAATAAACACTAAAAATATTCAGTGTAATAAAATAAACTAGTCACTATTGGATATGGTTATTTTAAAAGGGTGTCTCATAATTTTATTAAAAAAATAAAAATAAATAAATATATATATATATATATATATATATATATAATGGCGGTGAAAATAAATCTGCATTGTTTATCCTTTTGATCTTTCATTCAAAAAATTCACAAAATTCTAACCTTCAATGAAGTAAAACAATTGACAGTGGGGGAAAATCTCATTGTGAAATGAATAAATAGTTCATATTGGCCACAATTATTGGCACCCAATAATTGCAACATTCTTTTCCCAAGACAGCAGCCCTGAGATTTCTTTTGTAATGCCTGAAGAGTTTGGAGAACACCTGATAAGAGATCAGAGACCATTCTTTCATGCAGAATCTCTCAGATCCTTCAGGTTCACAGCTCCATGTTGGTGCATCTCCTCTTTAGTTCACCTCACTCATTTTCTATTTTCTCATTTTCATTCCTGATGGAAGATCCAACCACAGCCCTTTATAAGATTTCTAACAGAGGCAGTCAGCTTTAGATTTTTTTCATCTGTTGATATTTGAGAGAATCCATGATGCCATGTATCTGAACAAGATGTCCAGGACCTCTGGCAGAAAAACAGGCCAACAACATTAAAGATCCAGCAGTATATTTAACCGTGAGCATGAGGTACTTTTTTATCCCTGTTTGTACTAAACCCATCTAATGGGTTTGCTGCCAAAAAGCTCTTTCTTTAGTTTCATCTGACCATAGAAGACAGTGTCATTTGAAGTTCCAGTTGTGTCTGACAACTGAATATACTAGAGTTTGTTTTTGGATGAGCAAGGAGAATTTTTCTTGAAACCCTCCTGAACAATATGTGGTGATGTAGGGGCTGTTTGATATATATATATATATATATATATATATATATATATATTTTGGTAGAAATAGAAATTCTAAAAGAACAATATTTATTTAAAATAAAAGGTATTTGAATTGTAATGTTAGAAATGTCTTTACTGTCACTTTTGATCAGTTTAATGCATCCCTGCTGAATAAAAGTAGTAGTAGTGCTAAATCAGACCTCTTTACTTTGGTCAGCAAATTCCTTGTTTCTGTACTCATACTGTAGTTTTCACATACAGAGAGACTGAAAATATCTCAAAGTCTGGAACATTTCAAAAACAAGTAATAGCATCAATTACAGAAAAAGAAAAAGCTGTTCCTGAAGCATCCAAATCAAATGCGGTGTGGGTTTAAATGATAAAGAATTAAAAAGACAACATGTCCTGCTCAAGTAGCATTGATTATGTAAAGGGGGGCTGGTTTGATTAGAATCACATAATAACTGAAGGACCCTTTCCTGCGGTTATAATTGTTATTCCTCTGTTGCTCAGGGAGACGATGATGAAGGTCACTGAAACGTCTCGAAAAGGATGTAATGGGCTCCCACTGGGAGACCTTTGACCCACAGCCTTAAGCTACAATAGAAATGTGAGCATTATACCTTAGATTTTGGAGTCTACTGAGGGAAATTTCAAGGTTGTTTGATGAGGCACCTCTGGAGCGATATCACTGCACTTTGTTCTAGGAAACCGAAACCTCTTGAATGAAAATAGGAAGCCTCTGATATGGCCTCCAGAGCTAGTTCTCGTGAAAAGCAGACTATAAAAGCAAAATAATTCGCATATGGTAATTAACTTCTTTGAATTTCCCTTTTTATTTTACTTTAAAATGTTGAATTAAAAAAAAAGCCTCAGTTTTCCTGATGATTTATAATTGCCGGATATGATTATGTTGTTGTCGATTTTATCTTATTGTCATGGTTGAGCTGATGGCCTACATTTCCTTCTTCCCGATTTAATAAAGCGTGAATGTAACCATATTTCAGTAGCTTTTAAGACGAGTAGATGTGAACGCTTTGGCCTACTTTTATAATGTTACCTCTAATTATCAGTGATGAATGTTCCATATTTATCTCCGAATGAGCCTGACCTAACAGTGAGTTATTGTACTGTGCTTATTGTGTCTAGATTTAGACTGTTGTTTGCTCAGGCAATTTAGATGCCTGTAATTATTTCAGTGCTTTTTATAGTTGTATTATTTCCAAGTATGAATGCAGGGGGGTGCTTTGTTATAGATTTGTGGCACTTGTAGTATGTTATTTGGAGGTGAAAATGAATGACGTCGATGGTTGCGTTTACACGTATGATGTGATTAAGTACATATGGTGTAGGCTTACTGCGATAATCGGTGTTTACGGTGTTATCGGTGTTAAGCTGCAACATCGGTTACATCAATTGCCCACCGTGGCACCGTCCCCCACCGTCGTTTTGATTTTTTATAGTAATAAAAATTATTTAGTTCAGTTAGAGAACAGACAATACAATTTTTTTTTATTTTTTAACTGAACGCGGCTGCTCAATGCAGCGTGCCAAAAGACAGTCACGCATCACAGTTCAGCAGATTTCATTTATCACGTGAGTGAGGTGAGAAAGACAAGATGATGGCGAAAGATTTAGTTTCGACAAAATGCAAAGCGCCTGTTTTAAAAATATTTTGGATTTTGAAAAGTCTGTTGACTTTTTCCATTTATCTAAGGTGATTTTGGAAGTTTTTTTTAAGCAATCGTTTCTCATTTAGCTTTGGTTTCACCGTGTTTGCTGATTTTCAGTTTTTTTTATATTTAAACTTTGTGTAAGTTATTTGTTATTTTATATTAGGCCTATAGCATGGTGTATTTTCATTTGTTTTGTTAATAAATTAAATTTTCAATATTTAATAGCCTCAGTGAGTTTGTCATTGTACCGTTTTATTGTTGTCCATTCAATCAACACCGAATTGCCCGCTAATTCGAAAGTGAAAGTAAAATGAGCACATGCATTTACAAGCAATTTAAAAGCGAAGAAAAGTGAGGAAAAGAGGGAAAACTCTAGCAAGCTACCCCCACGAACACCCCCCTCTCCCCGTGATACCGGTATTACCGGTGTTGTCACACGTCGATTAACTGGTGGGAAAATTTCCTCACCGTCACAACCCTAATATGGTGGACCTCATGTTATTGAAATGCCATAATTAGATCTATTGAATTTGATTTGAATATTTTGCGTTGTGAAATTAAGTGTGCATGAAGCTATAAAATGGCTTTTCTTTTTTTAGTAAATAATCAAAGTAATGGCACATAGCATAAATCTGGAGGCGTGTACAGAATTTAAAAAAAATACTATGGAAAAAATATTTAGTTAATTGTTTGTTTGCTTATTTGATTGTATAATTGTTTGCAAGTTCTTTTTGAGTAATCGCTCTCTCTCGCTCTCTCTCTCTCTCTCTCTACATATATATATATATATATATATATATATATACACATATATTAAATGGTTATACATTTCTGTCATAATTTCTACAAAGTAAACCAAACTTTTATTTTGGCTGGATGTACTGAAGTCCTTTGGGTTTTGTGTGTATCTAATGATAGTTTTGTCAAAAGAAATGGTGATTTGCTCTCAGAGCAGCTCTGGAGATGAAGTTCATGTCCTCGTTTAGTGAGAAAGCAGATGCTGAAACATTACAAGCATTGTGTGTGTGTGTGTGTGTGTGTGTGTGTGTGTGTGTGTGTGTGTGTGAGTATTGTATGTAAGCATTTCCCATTCTTAGTGAATAATGAATGAAATGTCAATAAAAAATTATAATATATATTATAATATCATATTTATAATTTATTTACTTTTTTATTTATGTGTATTTATTTGTATTTATGTGTTTTTATTTATTTATACATACATACATACACACATACATACATACATACATATATCTCCTTCCATCATCCAGGTATGTCATTACCACATGCGTGATGATGGACCTGATCTGAGGGAGTGACATCTGTAGGATTTCTGTATGCATTTCCCATCTCTATTTAACAAACCCACAATACATTTCACTCATCTTTTGGATCTTACTTCCAACTGGTATCAAATAAATTTTACATTTTCTCCTTTATAAATGCCAGTGCATGACTTTGTCTGCCAAACAAGTTCTACATATAAATGGATTTACAGCCAGCCAAGTCCTCATCTGTACTTCATCTTGGGGAATGATGGTCGAAAAATTGGATGTTAGCGGTAATTTTCAGCACAAGTGCTTCTGTGATTTGTACTTGTATAAAAATATGGTGGAAGTAAAAGCTACTGCTCTATTCCGCTGTCAGGAATGGCACCTGTTTCAGAGTTTTAGTGTGGAGTTTCCACCTCTGGCTGCGAGAGCCGTGGTTTGTATGGATCCTGTGACTAGTTTAATTGCCTGAGTGTCTTCCATGGCTGTCCGGGGAGACCATCCTTCCTGCTGGGAGACGTTTGTCACTAGTTCAGCAGCTTCTGTGAATATGCATGAGTGGAATCGTGAAGATATTGCCTCTGAGATGTTGCTTCTGTTGTAATGTCATAAGAATATTCAGCTTTGGGCTGTCTTCACTCCTGTCATATTCTGGGACAAGACAACAATGGCATTCTGAGAATAGATTCAACCAGAATTGACAATGCTTTTTGTGGTTATTTTGTGTTTTGTTTTGTTGTTTTGCTTTGTTCTGTTGTGTTATAGGAGAAAGTTCTCATTTGAGAAGCTAACAATTGCTTATGAAGCTGAATATGTAATTAAACACGCTCTCAGCTTCCTGTTTGCCATATATGGGCAGGCATGTGGCTATGCGGAATGATTGACAATGCCTCAAAGTATTGTGATTGGCTAAATGAGGAATCTGATGGCATCTGTTGACATTATTTTTCTGCTGTTTACAGAGTCTAACGTAGTCACAGAGACAGGTGAGGCATTTCAAGACCCCAAATTCAGTGATGTCTGTCAGGTAATGGGGATATTTTTTGATTGCCATTCCATTAAAAAAAAAATAATAAATCCAATATGGCACCTGAAATGCGCCACACAGTGAGTCAAAAAACCCTGAACTCCTCTGTCTTCTGTGTTTTAAGAGTGAGATTGTAATAAGGTAAAGAATACATGATTTAGGGGCATTTTTCTCCCAAATTACATTTTATTTTGTTTTTTTGTTTTTGTTTTGTTTTTCATTTTTAATTTGTCCGCATTCCATTCTAATTAACAATACCATATCAATTATCATTTATCAATTATCATTATTTATTAAAATTAAAAAAAATATTAATTTCATTGGGCACTATTATATTTATTTATTTATTTATTTATTTATTTATTTATTTATTCATTTATTTACTTACAGAATTTCTGTTTTGTCTGTATTATTTTTTATGGATTCTATGTTTTGTGATTTAATCAAAAATTGAATTCATAAAACTTTAACAACTTTATTTATTAAAATTAAAAATATTACTGTCATGTGAAATGTTGGTTTGTTTGTTTGTTTGCTTATTTATTTTCAGAAATTTGTTTTTTTATCATTTATTTTTTCTGGATTCTGTGTATTATGATTGAATAAAACATTTGCAAAATGCATAAAACTTTAACGATTTAATTTATCT
>JAFVLL020014821.1:0-5000 GCA_021397915.2 Tor tambroides | reverse complement strand
AAAACTGCTGTACAGTAGATACTAGTGTTGTTATTCAGCTCAAGTCAGTTCACTGTTGATTCAGTTTAGTCCAATGATAGTGCAGTTCATCAAAATATAAAACGATCGTAAAAGAGTAGTTTACCCAAAAATGAATTTTACTCATCCTTATGCCAGCAGAGATGTAGTTGAGTTTGTTTCAGAACAAATTTATAAAAATGTATCATTGCATCACTTGCTCACTAATGGATCCTCTGCAGTGAATGGGCGCCATCAGAATGAGAGTCCAAACAGCTGATAAAAACATCACAATAATCCACAAGTAATCCACTCCAGTCCAGTCAGTTAAAGACTTATGAGGGATATGGATGAGTAAATGGTTTGTTTGCTTTTGTCTAGTTGGTTTGCATCAGTATTGATGCATGCTGTGCAATTCAGTTGTAATAAACTTCTAGTAAATGCTGCATGTTTGTAATACACAAATTCATCATTAAGGCATTTTAACTTCAAAGCATCGCTTCTGGCCAAAATACCAGTCCATGATCCATAATAATGCTTACTCCGGTGAAAAAGTTTATCCTCTGTTTTCTGCCCACATTAAAATCCACTAGCAGTCTGTTTTGGACTTTTTTTCTGTTGAAAACTGTGCGTGATCTGTGCATATTTCTCTCCTGATTCAGACAAAAAAAAACATTTCCCTGGAGAAAGCAATATTATGGATAGAGTGCACTGTTGTATGATGGATTTGTTTCTTACAAACACGTAGCTTTCACTTTCCAAGGCATTAAATGATGGACTTGTGGATTATTGTGGTGTTTTTAACAGCTGTTTGGACTCTCATTCTGACGGCACCCATTCACTGCAAATGACCCATTGATGAGCAAGTGATGTAATGCTAAATTACTCTAAATCTGTTCTGATGAAGAAACAAACTCATCTACATCTTGAATGGCCAGAGGGTGAATACATTTTCAGGAAATGTTCATATTTGGTTGAATTATTCCTTTTAATCTAGCTATAAGCATCTCCACAGAAGGCGATTGTGTCTTTATCCAGCTCAAGTCAGTTCAGTGTTGATTCAGTTCAGTTAAATAACAGTGTCGATGCTCAGAGCTCATCAATTATTAAACACATTTGATTCATAATCGATTTAGTGTGTCAAAAATATCCATGAAAAGATTGACAGTGTCAATGCAGCCTGGAGTAGAAAACAATGTTTACAGAAAGACAACACAGAGAACAACCAGCAGTGTGCAATGAAGAAAATGAAACACTAGTGGTGATAATGTGAATATGATCAAAGAAAGGAAATGAAATTAACTCCATATCAGACGTAGTAGGCATGCAGTGTGTGCAGCCTGTGAGAAATCGAGTCAAAGAGAGAGAGTGAGAAAAGCATCGAGGGCTGCCGCACGCATGATGGACGCTCCGTGAGCTCCGAGATGGCCAATCAGAGCGCTCGGCTCGCCCGAGATGCTGCAGCGGAGGAGTGAGAGAGGATTCTCCCACACACGCATCCAGAGCAGCACACGCTCGACAAGGGAGAGCAGACACGCGGTGACAATGGTACACATGGGACAGAAAGTCTGTTTGGAAACTTTACCACACACACCGGATGCACATTTGTGGATTTATATCATTAGGTAATGTGGAATATTTTCTCTTTTCATGCATCGCACCAAACGTGTTGTGTATAGTATGTAGGCAGAGAGTGAGTGAGTTATCTGAAGGAAGTTGCTGTGCATCAAGCGACTATAGAAAGTGAGTAATGCCACTTTATTTTCCAGCATGCATGAGAAAAGAAGTCAACATCAGGATAAAAGGGATCTGTATTCAGTGTGCAGTGTCTGTTGAGTATCTCCTGCTGTGCTGCACGAAGTAAAGCGACGCTGTTCAGCCGTGTATGCGATGATGTGCGCTTCATCAGATTGCCAGACGCAGCTGAGAGGTGCATGTCTGCGGCTTATAAGGCTTATCTTCTTACAGCCGCACTTAAATTCCACCGCTCGGCTGGAGCTCGGAGCCAGGGTCGCGCCGTCATCCAGACGAAAGGAGAGGAGGAGATCAGGGGTGGCAGATGAATGCTAATAATGTTTGGGTAGATTCCACTGCCTGAGAAGTTGTTGTTGAAGCACGTCTGCATGTGTAGTGCTTAATGTCACTTTTTTTTTTTTTCAGAGGCAGCTTGTTTTCTTATTGGTACATTTTCTTTGCACACACAAAGCTGTTTGCTGTTTGAGACACAACGTTGCTCTATTACAGCCCCTGAAAGGACGTTTGTGGTTCGATATAGAGCTAGTGCTGTTGTGCTGTCTGAGGGTTAAATGGAAGATTTCATAAGATGGAAAGAGAATGATGGGGAAAAAGATAAAGCAAGCTTTCTGAGTCTGCTGTGTGTGGAGAGCATTCTTTTCTTGGCTTATTCTTCTGAAATGATTCAATTTGGGCCACTTTGCAGAGGAGTTGGTTGTAGGATTTAAGAGGGATTTGATTCTCTCCAGAGAGCAGCGGTGTTCGGCTGTATAAATCACCCTCAGACCATTGACATACAGGCCTAGTTATGTATGGCAATGATGTGGATGTTTCCAACAGGAAAATCTAGTGATTCTTCACATACTGTTGACAATGCATGGCAGAGCTGTTCCTTATGAAACATCTGGGGGCAGATTTTGTTGTGATTCATTCTGATTCATGAGCCTTGTATGAAATGAGTACCTTTGCTATTTGAGGTTTATTTGGAGCCACTTTTGTCAAAAACTAATGAAAGGGCACATGAAATTTGAGAGCTTTGCACTGAGAGCAGGAATGGGATCAAGGCATGCAGGGCAGATTCAAACCTGCATGTTCAGCATGAGCACCACAGCTCAACATTTCTGTACTATATGCACTATTTGCTAAATCATGGCACCAACATATATAATAGTAATTATTATTATTATTATTATTATTATTATTGTTGTTGTTGTTATGATTGATGATGATGATGATGATGATTATTACATTAGATAATTACAATATTAATAGATTTTATTTTAAAAATTAAATCAATTATAATATTAAATATAACACATGAACATAATAAAAATAATAATAACAATTGTTATTTTATTTTAATTTATTTTATTTTATTTTATTTTATTTATGAGCAGTCTTAGCTAAGTTGAAACCGGTGTAATGTCACAAATTCTTTTGTTTACTATGTAAAATAAAATATTGAAATATTTATAAATAACATAAAATATTAAACAAACGTGTAAAAAAAATTTTGTTATTATTTTATTTAATTTATTTTTTTATTTTTTATTATAAATTATATAATGAAAATAATAATATTTATGTTAGTTTAGTTTAGTTTTGAGCAATACTGTATTAGCTGAGTTAAAACCTGTGTAATGTCATGAATTCTGATTAATACGCAAATAAAATATTCAAATATTTATAAATAACACACGAAATATAAAAAAATAATATTAAATAAATATAACATAACCATGAACAGAAGAAGAAGAAGAAATATTTTTACACTTGTTTGTTACAAACAGGGTGAAGGCTCAAAGATTGAATCCATCTCCATCTGGAATCCATGACTTCATATGCTACCAATACCAACAGCCTTCTGAATACTTCATCGAGAGAAGGGTCCATCTTTGAAGGGTCTTCTCATGAGAACACGCTGTGTTAAATGAAGTCCACATAACAAATCAATCTTTGAACCTTCACCCTGTTATCCTCTGAAAGGCTGTTCACACCAAACAAAGCAGAAAACCAAAGTGTCAATAAGTGAATGAAACCCTTGAGGTGTCATAACCTTCAGACCTGTGACACAGCTCCTCTAATTCATCCTCCGCACAACTGACGCGTCTTAATAGAGCAGGAATACACGACTATCTAGTCCAGACAGCTCATTACTTCCTGTAGCCCTTTAATTAAGCAAATACTCTTGATGCTAAAAGCTGCCTGTGTCACAGTTCACAGAAAGTCATTAATGCCATGAATTAAACTAGCATTGGAGGCTGATTTGGCTTTGCCTGCAGGAGGCTAATGTCTATACTTCTCTGTTTGTTGTGTTAGCATGTCTGCGCAAGACAAATACCGTGTGGCTTATTGCTAAGTGTTGAGGCAGTGATTTCAAACAGCACTTCGAGGAGAGAAACATCGTTAGGGAGACAAAAAAGCCTGCAATGAAGTGATTATCCTGCTGTGTGAGATTGTTAAGGATGCTTATAGTTGTCATGAAAGTAGCGATTTGTCTTGGTAAGAGAGAAGAATGTGTGATGAAACATGAGCGTGGATCACAGACAGGCTGTGATGGCACATGCAGTCTTCATCCTTGCGTTGTTTACTTGTCTACTGTTCCTTTGGTTTGTCGCCTTTCTTCTCTCTTTTCCTTTCTTCTCTATCTTGGATATCATTGTACCTTACTGTCTTTCCTACCCTAAACCCTCTCCTTTCCATTTCCTTTCCTCATGTTTTATTGTCCCTTCACTTTTCTATTCCCCTTCCTCTTTCATTTCCTTTCTATTTCCTTTTCCCTTTCCCTTTCCCTTTCTGTTTTTTATTTCGCTGTCTCCTTCCACTTTCATTTCTATTCCTCTTCCCTTTCCCATCACATCCCTTCTCTTCTTTTCTTGTATCTTCCCTTTTCCTGTTCTTTCTGTCCCTTCACTTTTCTTTTCCCCTTCCTCTTTCATTTCCATACTACTTCTTTTTTTATTTTGCTCTCCTTCCACTTTCATTTCTATTCCTCTTCCCTTTCCATATCGCATCCCTTCTCTTTTCCCTTTCCATTTCCTCTTCTTGTATCATCACTTTTCCTGTTCATTCTTTTCCCCCTCCTCCTTCATTTCCATTCATCTTCCCTTTCCCTTTTTCTTTCACCGTCTCCTTCACTTTTATCTGTTCCCTTTCCCTTTCCCTTTTCCCTTCTTGTACCTTCTCTTTTCCTTTCCTCTTCTTTCTGTCCTTTCACCTTTCTTTTCCCCTTTCATATCCATTTCCACTTCCTTTATTAGCCCTTCCCT